>BMAU01012396.1:0-33469 GCA_019973935.1 Trichonephila clavipes
AACCTAAGAAAAGTATGTGAATAAAATGTTATTGTCAGAAGTGGATTCGAACCCACGCCCACAGAAATGGACTGCGACCTGAACGCAGCGCCTTAGACCGCTCGGCCATCCTGACACGCAAATTGCTTTCCCTTGCATAAAGTTTTAAAACTCAAAAAATAACTGAAATAAATACATTGTCAGAAATGGGATTTGAACCAACGCCCACGGAAGTGGACTACGAACTGATTGAAGCGCCTTAAACCGCCTCGTCCGTCCTGACACGCAAAATAGCTTTCACGCTTGCATTTAGTTCTTTAACCTCAAAAAATGACTGAATAGAAAAACATTGTCAGAAGTAGGATTCGAACTCACGCCCACACAAATGGACTGCGACCTGAACGCAGCGCCTTAGACCGCTCGGCCATCCTGACGCGTGGGAGAGTGTTACCTTTCATTTAATTAATGAGAACTTTAAAAATGAATGAATGAAATATAATTGTCAAATGTGGAATCCGAAACAACGCCTGCAGTATTTTACTACGACCTGAACGCAGCGCTTTAGACCACTCAGGAATCTTAACCTGTGAAAATCTTTGCCTTACATTTAGTTTATGAAAACTAAAAAATAATGACTCAATAAAATTACATTATCAGATGTGGGATTCGAACCCACGCCAAAACCGGGTGGACTTCGACATGAACGCAGCGCCTTTGACCGCTTTGCCATCCTGAAATTTAAGAAAACGTAACCTTTAATTTACTTTATGAGAAACTAAAAATAACTCAACTAAATATAATTGCTCGACGTGGGAGTTGGACCCCCGAACACGCAAGTGTACTGCGACCTGATTGCAGCGCCTTTAGACTGCTCGGCCATCCTGACACATGAGATCGTTTCCTTACATTTAAGTTATGAGAACTAAAAAAATGACTGAATAAAATTTTATTGTCAGAAGTGGGATTCGAACCCACGCACACAGAAGTGGAATGTGACCTAAACGCAGCGCCTCTGACCATCGGCCATCCTCACATTGAGCTCGTTTTCAATACATTTAGTTTTTGAGAACTAAAAAAATGACTGAATAAAATGGTATTGTCAGAAGTGGGATTCGAACCCACGCCCACAGAAATGGAATGTGATCTAAACGCAGCGCCTTAGACCGATCGGCCATCCTCACATGTGAAAAGCTTTCCCTTACATTAAATTTTTTAACTAAGAAAAGTATGTGAATAAAATTTTATTGTCAGATGTGGGATTCGAACCCACGCCCACACAAATGGACTGCGACCTGAACGCAGCGTATTAGACCGCTCGGCCATCCTGACGCGGAAATATGTTACCTTCATTTAATTAATGAGAACTTCAAAAAATGAATGAATGAAATACATTGTCAAATGTGGAATTCGAAACAACGCCCGCAGTATTTTACTACGACCTGAACGCAGCGCTTTAGACCACTCGGAATCTGAACTATGAAAAAGTTTTGCCTTTCATTTAATTAATGAAACTAAAAATAATGAATGAATAAAATATACATTATTAAAGTGGGATTCGAAACCACGCCAAAACCGATTGGACTACGACATGAACGCAGCGCCTTTGACCACTTGGTCATCCTGAAATTTGAGAAAACTTTCCTTTAATTTAGTTTATGAGAACTAAAAAAATAACTCAATAAAATTACATTGCTCGACGTGGGAGTTGACCCCCAAAACCGCAGTGGACTTCGTCATGAACGCAGCGCCTTTGACCGCTCGGCCATCCTGACACGAGCGAAATCGTTTTCCTTTAATTTACTTTATGAGAACTAAAAAAATTAATGAATAAAATATTATTGTCGACGTGGGATTCGAACCCACGCCCACAGAAATGGACTGCGACCTGAACGCAGCGCCTTAGACCGCTCGGCCATCCTGACACGCAAAATAGCTTTCCTTTGCATTTAGTTTTTAAACTAAAAAAATGACTGAAAGAAATACATTGTCAGATGTGGGATTCGAACCCACGCCCACAGAAGTGGAATGTGATCTAAATTGCAGCGCCTTAAACCGATCGTCCATCCTCACACGCAAAAATAGTTTTCCCTTACATTTAATTTTTTTTTTTAACCTCAAAAAATGACTGAATAGAAAAATGTTATTGTCAGAAGTGGGATTCGAACACACGCCCACACAAATGGACTGCGACCTGAAATAGCGCCTTAGACCTCTCGGCCATCCTGACACGTGGGAGAGAGTTCCGTTTCATTTAATTAATGAGAACTTAAAAAATGAATGAATGAAATATAATTGTCAAACGTGGAATCCGAAACCACGCCTGCAGAATTTTACTACGACCTGATTAAACGCAGCCTTTAGACCACTCGGAATCTTAACCTGTGAAAGATCTTTCCCTTACATTTAGTTTATGAGAACTAAAAAAAATAATGACTGAATAAAATTACATTATCAGAAGTGGGATTCGAAATCACGCCAAAACCGAGTGGACTTCGTCATGAACGCAGCGCCTTTGACCGCTTGGCCATTCTGAAATTTAAGAAATCGTTTCCTTTAATTTACTTTATGAGAACTTTAAAAAATAACTTAACTAAATATAATTGCTCAAACGTGGAGTTGACCCCCGAACGCCTGCAATTGTACTGCGACCTGATTGCAGCGCCTTAGACCACTCGGCCATCTTAACATTGAAATCGATTCCTTACATTTAGTTTATGAGAACTAAAAAATGACTGAATAAAATTTTATTGTGGGATTCGAACCCACGCCCACAGAAGTGGAATGTGATCTAAACGCAGCGCCTTAGACCGATCGGCCATCCTCACATGTGAAAAGTTTAACCCTTACATTTAATTTTTGAAACTAAGAAAAGTATGTGAATAAAATGTTATTGCTCGACGTGGGAGTTGAACCCCACGCCCACAGAAATGGACTGCGACCTGAAAATAGCGCGCCTTAAACCTCTCGGCCATCCTGACATAAAACTGCTTTCCCTTGCATAAAGTTTTTTTAACTTCAAAAAATAAATGAAAAAAAAATACATTGTCAGAAATGGGATTCGAACCAACGCCCACGGAAGTAGAATGTACGACCTAATTGAAGCGCCTTAAACCGCTCGGCCATCCTGACACACAGGAAGCTTTCCCTTGCGTTTAGTTCTTTAACCTCAAAAAATCACTGAATAGAAATACATTGTCAGAAGTGAGATTCGAACCCACGCCCACACAAGCGGACTGCGACCTGAACGCAGCGCCATAGACCGCTCGGCCATCCTGACACGTGGGAGAGTGTTTCCTTTCATTTAATTAATGAGAACTTAAAAAAAATGAATGAATAAAATATAATTGTCAAACGTGGAATCCGAAACAGCGCCTGCAGAATTTCACTGCGACTTAAACGCAGCGCTTTAAACCGCTCAGGAATCTTAACCTGTGAAAGATCTTTCCCTTACATTTAGTTTATGAGAACTAAAAAAATAATGACTGAATAAAATTACATTATCAGAAGAGGGATTCGAACCCACGCCAAAACCGAGTGGACTTCGTCATGAACGCAGCGCCTTTGACCGCTTTGCCATTCTGAAATTTAAGAAAACGTTTCCTTTAATTTACTTTATGAGAACTAAAAAAAAATAACTTAACTAAATATAATTGCTCGACGTGGGAGTTGGACCCCCGAACACGCAATTGTACTGCGACCTGATTGCAGCGCTTTAGACCGCTCGGCCATCCTGACATTGAGATCGTTTCCTTACATTTAAGTTATGAGAACTAAAAAAAATGACTGAATAAAATTTTATTGTCAGAAGTGGGATTCGAACCCACACCCACAGAAGTGGAATGTGATCTAAACGCAGCGCCTCTGATCGATCGGCCATCCTCACATGTGAAAGAGTTTTCCCTTACATTTAGTTTTTGTAACCTAAGAAAGGTATGTGAATAAAATGGTATTGTCAGAAGTGGGATTCGAACCCACGCCCACAGAAATGGACTGCGACCTGAACGCAGCGGCTTAGACCCCTCGGCCATCCTGACACACAAAATTGCTTTCCCTTGCATAAAGTTTTTTAACTGAAAGAAATACATTGTCAGAAATGGGATACGAACCAACGCCCACGGAAGTGGACTACGACCTGATTGAAGCGCCTTAAACCGCTCGTCCGTCCTGACACGCAAAATATCTTCCCCCCTTGCATTTAGTTCTTTAACCTCAAAAAATGACTGAATAGAAATACATTGTCAGAAGTGGGATTCGAACTAACGCCCACACAAGTGGACTGCGACCTGAACGCAGCGTATTAGACCCCTCGGCCATCCTGACGCGTGGGAGAGTGTTACCTTTCATTTAATTAATGAGAACTTAAAAAAATGAATGAATGAAATATAATTGTTAAATGTGGAATCCGAAACAACGCCTGCAGCATTTTACTACGACCAGAACGCAGCGCTTTAGACCACTCAGGAATCTTAACCTATGAAAAATCTTTGCCTTACATTTAGTTAATGAAAACTAAAAAAATAATGACTCAATAAAATTACATTATCAGATGTGGGATTCGAACCCACGCCAAAACCGAGTGGACTTCGACATGAACGCAGCGCCTTTGACCGCTTGGCCATCCTGAAATTTAAGAAAACGTAACCTTTAATTTACTTTATGAGAACTAAAAAAAAATAACTCAACTAAATATAAATGCTCGACGTGGGAGTTGGACCCCCGAACACGAAAGAGTACTGCGACCTGATTGCAGCGCCTTAGACTGCTCGGCCATCCTGACACGTGCGAGAGCGTTTCCTTACATTTAAGTTATGAGAACTAAAAAAAATGACTGAAAAAAATTTTATTGTCAGAAGTGGGATTCGAACCCACGCCCACAGAAGTGGAATGTGATCTAAACGCAGCGCCTTAGACCGCTCGGCCATCCTGACACATGCGAGAACGTTTCCTTACATTTAAGTTATGAGAACTAAAAAAAAAGACAATAAAATTTTATTGTCAGAAGTGGAATTCGAACCCACGCCCACAGAAGTGGAATGTGATCTAAACGCAGCGCCTTACACCGATCATCCCTCCTGACATGTGAAAGAGTTTCCTTACATTTAGTGTTTGAAACCTAAAAAAAGTTTGTGAATAAAATTTTATTGTCAGAAGTGGGATTTGAACCCACGCCCACAGAAGTGGACTGCGACCTGAACGCAGCGCCTTAGACCGCTCGGCCATCCTGCCACGCAAAATAGCTTTCCCTTGCATGTAGTTTTTAACCTCAAAAAATGACTGAAAGAAATACATTGTCAGAAGTTTCATTCGAACCCACGCCAGTGGACTAGGACCTGACTGCAGCACCTTAGACCGCTCGGCCATCCTGACACGCAGAATAGCTTTCCCTTGCATGTAGTTTTTTAAATTTCAAAAAATGACAAAGAAATACATTGTCCGAAGTGGGATTCAAACCCACGAACACGCAAGTGGACTACGACCTGATTGCAGCGCCTTAAACCGCTCGTCCCTCCTGACACGCAAAAATAGCTTTCCCTTGCATTTAGTTCTTTAACCTCAAAAATGACTGAATAGAAAAACATTGTCAGAAGTGGGATTCGAACCCACGCCCACACAAGTGGACTGCGATCTGAACGCAGCGCCTTAGACCGCTCGGCCTTCCTGACACGTGGGAGAGAGTTTCGTTTCATTTAATTGATGAGAACATAAAAATTGAATGAATGAAATATAATTGTCAAACGTGGAATCCGAAACCACGCCAGCAGAATTTTACTGCGACTTAAACGCAGCGCCTTAGACCGATCGGCCATCCTGACATGTGAAAGAGTTTTCCCTCACATTTAGTTTTTGTAACCTAAGAAAAGTATGTGAATAAAATTTTATTGTCAGAAGTGGGATTCGGACCCACGCCCACAGAAGTGGACTGCGATCTGAACGCAGCGCCTTAGACCGCTCGGCCATCCTGACACGTGGGAGAGAGTTTCGTTTCATTTAATTAATGAGAACTTAAAAATTGAATGAATGAAATATAATTGTCAAACGTGGAATCCGAAACCACGCCAGCAGAATTTTACTGCGACTTAAACGCAGCGCCTTAGACCGATCGGCCATCCTGACATGTGAAAGAGTTTTCCCTCACATTTAGTTTTTGTAACCTAAGAAAAGTATGTGAATAAAATTTTATTGTCAGAAGTGGGATTCGGACCCACGCCCACAGAAGTGGACTGCGACTTGAACGCAGCGCCTTAGACCACTCGGCCATCCTGATACGTAAAAAAGCTTTCCTTGCATAAAGTTTTTTAACCTTAAAAAATGACTGAAAGAAATACATTGTCAGAAGTGGGATTCGAACCAACGCCCACGCAAGTGGACTACGATCTGATTGCAGCGCCTTAAACCGCTCGTCCATCCTGACACGCAAAATAGCTTTCCCTTGCATTTAGTTCTTTAACCTCAAAAAATGACTGAATAGAAATACATTGTCAGAAGTGGGATTCGAACCCACGCCCACAGAAGTGGACTGCGACCTGAACGCAGCGCCTTAGACCATTCGGCCATCCTGACACGCAAAATAGATTTCCCTTGCATAAAGTGTTTTAACCTCAAAATGACTGAATAGAAAAACATTGTCAGAAGTGGGATTCGAACCCACGCCCACACAAGTGGACTGCGACCTGAACGCAGCGCCTTAGAACGCTCGGCCATCTTGTAACGTGGGAGAGTGTTACCTTTCATTTAATTAATGAGAACTTAAAAAAATGAATGAATGAAATATAATTGTCAAATGTGGAATCCGAAACAACGCCTGCAGAATTTTACTGCGACCTGAACGCAGCGCTTTAGACCACTCAGGAATCTTAACCTATGAAAAATCTCTCTTTGCCTTACATTTAGTTTATGAAAAACTAAAAAAATAATGACTCAATAAAATTATTTTATCAGAAGTGAGATGCGAACCCACGCCAAAACCGGGTGGACTTCGACATGAACGCAGCGCCTTTGACCGATTGGCCATCCTGAAATTGAAGAAAACGTGACCTTTTAATTTACTTTATGAGAACTAAAAAAAAATAACTCAACTAAATATAATTGCTCGACGTGGAGTTGGACCCCCCGAACACGCAAGTGTACTGCGACCTGATTGCAGCGCCTTAGACCGCTCGGCCATCCTGACACGTGCTAGAGCGTTTCCTTACATTTAAGTTATGAGAACTAAAAAAAAAATGACTGAATAAAAATTTTATTGTCAGAAGTGGGATTCGAACCCACGCCCACAGAAGTGGAATGTGATCTAAACGCAGCGCCTTTACACCGATCATCCATCCTGACATGTGAAAGAGTTTCCTTTTACATTTAGTGTTTGGAACCTAAGAAAAGTATGTGAATAAAATTTTATTGTCTGGGATTCGAACCCACGCCCACAGAAGTGGACTGCGACCTGATTGCAGCGCCTTAGACCGCTCGGCCATCCTGACACGCAGAATAGCTTTCCCTTGCATGTAGTTTTTAACCTCAAAAAATGACTGAAAGAAATACATTGTCAGAATTGGGATTCGAACCCACGCAAGTGGACTAGACCTGATTGCAGCACCTTAGACCGCTCGGCCATCCTGACACGCAGAATAGCTTTCCTTGCATGTAGTTTTTTAAATTTCAAAAAATGACAAAGAAATACATTGCCCGAAGTGGGATTCAAACCCACGAACACGCAAGTGGACTACGACATGATTGCAGCGCCTTAAAACCGCTCGTCCCTCCTGACACGCAAAATAGCTTTCCTTGCATTTAGTTCTTTAACCTCAAAAAATGACTGAATAGAAATACATTGTCAGAAGTGGGATTCGAACCCACGCCCACACAAGTGGACTGCGACCTGAACGCAGCGCCTTAGACCGCTCGGCCATCCTGACACGCAAAATAGCTTTCCCTTGCATGTAGTTTTTAACCTCAAAAAATGACTGAAAGAAATACATTGTCAGAAGTGGGATTCAAACCCACGCAAGTGGACTAGGACCTGATTGCAGCGCCTTAAAGCGCTCATCCCTCCTGACACGCAAAATAGCTTTCCCTTGCATTAGTTCTTTAACCTCAAAAAATAACTGAATAGAAATACATTGTCAGTAGTGGGATTCGAACCCACGCCCACACAAGTGGACTGCGAGCTGATTTGATTTGATTTAATATTAACGTCGCACTGTTCAGCTACACGAGGGCTTTTGGCGACGGACCACGTAATTTTGAACCATGGTCAAGTGACGTGGGCGACACCTGAGCTGGCACCCCCCTCTCCTAACTACCACACCACACCAACGGGAGGACGTTTCAGCTCTCGACAGATTTAACGTGCATCGCTGCCCTACAGGGCGGGTCTTTAGTGGTACTGGGATGGAACTCGTGACCAGGCAAGCCACGATCCGATACCTATACCACTCGGCTACCGCGGCCACGGACTGCGAGCTGAACGCAGCGCCTTAGACCGCTCGGCCATCCTTACACGTGGGAGAGTGTTTCCTTTCATTTAATTAATAGAACTTAAAAAAATGAATTGATGAAATATAATTGTAAAACGTGGAATCCGAAACCACGCCTGCAGAATTTTACTGCGACTTAAACGCAGCGCTTTAGACCGCTCAGGAATCTTAACCTGTGAAAGATCTTTCCCTTACATTTACTTTATGAAAACTAAAAAAATAATGACTCAATAAAATTACATTATCAGAAGTGGGATTCGAACCCACGCCAAAACCGGGTGGACTTCCACATGAAGGCAGCGCCTTTGACCGCTTGGCCATCCAAAAAATTTGAGAAAACGTGACCTTTAATTTACTTTATGAGAACTAAAAAAAATAACTCAACTAAATATAATTGCTCGACGTGGGAGTTTGACCCGCGAACGCGCAAGTGTACTGCGACCTGATTGAAGCGCCTTAAACCGCTCGTCCGTCCAGACACGCAAAATATCTTACCCTTGCATTTAGTTCTTTAACCTCAAAAATGACTGAATAGAAATACATTGTCAGAAGTGGGATTCGAACCCACGCAAGTGGACTAGGACCTGATTGCAGCACATTAGACGCTCGGCCATCCTGACACGTAGAATAGCTTTCCTTGCATGTAGTTTAACCTCAAAAAATGACTGAAAGAAATACATTGTCAGAAGTGGGATTCGAACCCACGCAAGTGGACTAGACCTGATTGCAGCACATTAGACCGCTCGGCCATCCTGACACGCAGAATAGCTTTCCCTTGCATGTAGTTTTTTAAATTTCAAAAAATGACAAAGAAATACATTGCCCGAAGTGGGATTCAAACCCACGAACACGCAAGTGGACTACGACCTGATTGCAGCGCCTTAAACCGCTCGTCCATCCTGACACGCAAAATAGCTTTCCCTTGCATTTAGTTCTTTAACCTCAAAAAATGACTGAATAGAAATACATTGTCAGAAGTGGGATTCGAACCCACGCCCACACAAGTGGACTGCGACCTGAACGCAGCGCCTTAGACCGCTCGGCCATCCTGACACGCAAAATAGCTTTCCCTTGCATGTAGTTTTTAACCTCAAAAAATGACTGAAAGAAATACATTGTCAGAAGTGGGATTCGAACTCACGCAAGTGGACTAGGACCTGATTGCAGCGCCTTAAAGCGCTCATCCCTCCTGACACGCAAAATATCTTCCTCCCTTGCATTAGTTCTTTAACCTCAAAAAATAACTGAATAGAAATACATTGTCAGAAGTGGGATTCGAACCCACGCCCACACGTGGACTGCGACCTGAACGCAGCGCCTTAGACCATTCGGCCATCCTGACACGCAAAATAGATTTCCCTTGCATAAAGTGTTTTAACCTCAAAAAATGACTGAAAGAAATACATTGTCAGAAGTGGGATTCGAACCCACGCCCACACAAGTGGACTGCGACCTGAACGCAGCGCCTTAGAACGCTCGGCCATCCTGTAACGTGGGAGAGTGTTACCTTTCATTTAATTAATGAGAACTTAAAAAAATGAATGAATGAAATATAATTGTCAAATGTGGAATCCGAAACAACGCCTGCAGAATTTTACTGCGACCTGAACGCAGCGCTTTAGTCCACTCAGGAATCTTAACCTATGAAAAATCTCTCTTTGCCTTACATTTAGTTTATGAAAACTAAAAAAATAATGACTCAATAAAATTATTTTATCAGAAGTGAGATTCGAACCCACGCCAAAACCGGGTGGACTTCGACATGAACGCAGCGCCTTTGACCGATTGGCCATCCTGAAATTTAAGAAAACGTGACCTTTAATTTACTTTATGAGAACTAAAAAAAAATAACTCAACTAAATATAATTGCTCGACGTGGGAGTTGGACCCCCGAACACGCAAGTGTACTGCGACCTGATTGCAGCGCCTTAGACCGCTCGGCCATCCTGACACGTGCGAGAGCGTTTCTTTACATTTAAGTTATGAGAACTAAAAAAAATGACTGAATAAAATTTTATTGTCAGAAGTGGGATTCGAACCCACGCCCACAGAAGTGGAATGTGATCTAAACGCAGCGCCTTACACCGATCATCCATCCTGACATGTGAAAGAGTTTCCTTACATTTAGTGTTTGGAACCTAAGAAAAGTATGTGAATAAAATTTTATTGTCAGAAGTGGGATTCGAACCCACGCCCACAGAAGTGGACTGCGACCTGAACGCAGCGCCGTAGACCGCTCGGCCACCCTGACACGCAAAATAGCTTTCCCTTGCATGTAGTTTTTAACCTCAAAAAATGACTGAAAGAAATACATTGTCAGAAGTGGGATTCGAACCCACGCAAGTGGACTAGGACCTGATTGCAGCACATTAGACCGCTCGGCCATCCTGACACGCAGAATAGCTTTCCCTTGCATGTAGTTTTTTAAATTTCAAAAAATGACAAAGAAATACATTGCCCGAAGTGGGATTCAAACCCACGAACACGCAAGTGGACTACGACCTGATTGCAGCGCCTTAAACCGCTCGTCCCTCCTGACACGCAAAATAGCTTTCCCTTGCATTTAGTTCTTTAACAACAAAAAATGACTGAATAGAAATACATTGTCAGAAGTGGGATTCGAACCCACGCCCACACAAGTGGACTGCGACCTGAACGCAGCGCCTTAGACCGCTCGGCCATCCTGACACGCAAAATAGCTTTCCCTTGCATGTAGTTTTTAACCTCAAAAAATGACTGAAAGAAATACATTGTCAGAAGTGGGATTCAAACCACGCAAGTGGACTAGACCTGATTGCAGCGCCTTAAAGCGCTCATCCCTCCTGACACGCAAAATAGCTTTCCCTTGCATTAGTTCTTTAACCTCAAAAAATAACTGAATAGAAATACATTGTCAGTAGTGGGATTCGAACCCACGCCCACACAAGTGGATGCGAGCTGATTTGATTTGATTTAATATTAACGTCGCACTGTTCAGCTACACGAGGGCTTTTGGCGACGGACCACGTAATTTTGAACCATGGTCAAGTGACGTGGGCGACACCTGAGCTGGCACCCCTCTCCTAACTACCACACCAACGGGAGGACGTTTCAGCTCTCGACAGATTTAACGTGCATCGCTGCCCTACAGGGCGGGTCTTTAGTGGTACTGGGATGGAACTCGTGACCAGGCAAGCCACGATCCGATACCTATACCACTCGGCTACCGCGGCCACGGACTGCGAGCTGAACGCAGCGCCTTAGACCGCTCGGCCATCCTTACACGTGGGAGAGTGTTTCCTTTCATTTAATTAATAGAACTTAAAAAAAAATGAATTGATGAAATATAATTGTAAAACGTGGAATCCGAAACCACGCCTGCAGAATTTTACTGCGACTTAAACGCAGCGCTTTAGACCGCTCAGAATCTTAACCTGTGAAAGATCTTTCCCTTACATTTACTTTATGAAAACTAAAAAAATAATGACTCAATAAAATTACATTATCAGAAGTGGGATTCGAACCCACGCCAAAACCGGGTGGACTTCCACATGAAGGCAGCGCCTTTGACCGCTTGGCCATCCAAAAAATTTGAGAAAACGTGACCTTTAATTTACTTTATGAGAACTAAAAAAAATAACTCAACTAAATATAATTGCTCGACGTGGGAGTTTGACCCGCGAACGCGCAAGTGTACTGCGACCTGATTGAAGCGCCTTAAACCGCTCGTCCGTCCAGACACGCAAAATATCTTACCCCCTTGCATTTAGTTCTTTAACCTCAAAAAATGACTGAATAGAAATACATTGTCAGAAGTGGGATTCGAACCCACGCAAGTGGACTAGGACCTGATTGCAGCACATTAGACCGCTCGGCCATCCTGACACGTAGAATAGCTTTCCCTTGCATGTAGTTTTTAACCTCAAAAAATGACTGAAAGAAATACATTGTCAGAAGTGGGATTCGAACCCACGCAAGTGGACTAGGACCTGATTGCAGCACATTAGACCGCTCGGCCATCCTGACACGCAGAATAGCTTTCCCTTGCATGTAGTTTTTTAAATTTCAAAAAATGACAAAGAAATACATTGCCCGAAGTGGGATTCAAACCCACGAACACGCAAGTGGACTACGACCTGATTGCAGCGCCTTAAACCGCTCGTCCCTCCTGACACGCAAAATAGCTTTCCCTTGCATTTAGTTCTTTAACCTCAAAAAAATGACTGAATAGAAATACATTGTCAGAAGTGGGATTCGAACCCACGCCCACACAAGTGGACTGCGACCTGAACGCAGCGCCTTAGACCGCTCGGCCATCCTGACAAGCAAAATAGCTTTTCCCTTGCATGTAGTTTTTAACCTCAAAAAATGACTGAAAGAAATACATTGTCAGAAGTGGGATTCAAACCCACGCAAGTGGACTAGGACCTGATTGCAGCGCCTTAAAGCGCTCATCCCTCCTGACACGCAAAATAGCTTTCCCTTGCATTAGTTCTTTAACCTCAAAAAATAACTGAATAGGAATACATTGTCAGTAGTGGGATTCGAACCCACGCCCACACAAGTGGACTGCGAGCTGATTTGATTTGATTTAATATTAACGTCGCACTGTTCAGCTGCACGAGGGCTTTTGGCGACGGACCACGTAATTTTGAACCATGGTCAAGTGACGTGGGCGACACCTGAGCTGGCACCCCCCTCTCCTAACTACCACACCACACCAACGGGAGGACGTTTCAGCTCTCGACAGATTTAACGTGCATCGCTGCCCTACAAGGCGGGTCTTTAGTGGTACTGGGATGGAACTCGTGACCAGGCAAGCCACGATCCGATACCTATACCACTCGGCTACCGCGGCCACGGACTGCGAGCTGAACGCAGCGCCTTAGACCGCTCGGCCATCCTTACACGTGGGAGAGTGTTTCCTTTCATTTAATTAATGAGAACTTAAAAAAATGAATGAATGAAATATAATTGTAAAACGTGGAATCCGAAACCACGCCTGCAGAATTTTACTGCGACTTAAACGCAGCGCTTTAGACCGCTCAGGAATCTTAACCTGTGAAAGATCTTTCCCTTACATTTAGTTTATGAAAACTAAAAAAATAATGACTCAATAAAATTACTTTATCAGAAGTGGGATTCGAACCCACGCCAAAACCGGGCGGACTTCGACATGAACGCAGCGCCTTTGACCGCTTGGCCATCCTGAAATTTAAGAAAACGTAACCTTTAATTTACTTTATGAGAACTAAAAAAAAATAACTCAACTAAATATAATTGCTCGACGTGGGAGTAGGACCCCCGAACACGCAAGTGTACTGCGACCTGATTGCAGCGCCTTAGACCGCTCGGCCATCCTGACACGTGCGAGAGCGTTTCCTTACAAATAAGTTATTAGAACTAAAAAAAAAAAATGACTGAATAAAATTTTATTGTCAGAAGTGGGATTCGAACCCACGCCCACAGAAGTGGAATGTGATAAAAACGCAGCGCCTTACACCGATCATCCATCCTGACATGTGAAAGCATTTCCTTACATTTAGTGTTTGGAAACTAAGAAAAGTATGTGAATAAAATTTTACTGTCAGAAGTGGGATTCGAACCCACGCCCACAGAAGTGGACTGCGACCTGATCGCAGCGCCTTAGACCGCTCGGCCATCCTGACACGCAAAATAGCTTTCCCTTGCATGTAGTTTTTAACCTCAAAAAATGACTGAAAAGAAATACATTGTCAGAATTGGAATTCGAACCCACGCAAGTGGACTAAGACCTGATTACAGCACCTTAGACCGCTCGGCCATCCTGACACGCAGAATAGCTTTCCCTTGCATGTAGTTATTTAAATTTCAAAAAATGGCAAAGAAATACATTGCCCGAAGTGGGATTCAAACCCACGAACACGCAAGTGGACTACGACCTGATTGCAGCGCCTTAAACCGCTCGTCCCTCCTGACACGCAAAATAGCTTTCCCTTGCATTTAGTTCTTTAACCTCAAAAAATAACTGAATAGAAATACATTGTCAGAAGTGGGATTCGAACCCACGCCCACACAAGTGGACTGCGACCTGAACGCAGCGCCTTAGACCGCTCGGCCATCATTACACGTGGGAGAGTGTTTCCTTTCATTTAATTAATGAGAACTTAAAAAAATGAATGAATGAAATATAATTGTAAAACGTGGAATCCGAAACCACGCCTGCAGAATTTTACTGCGACTTAAACGCAGCGCTTTAGACCGCTCAGGAATCTTAACCTGTGAAAGATCTTTCCCTTACATTTAGTTTATGAAAACTAAAAAAATAATGACTCAATAAAATTACTTTATCAGAAGTGGGATTCGAACCCACGCCAAAACCGGGCGGACTTCGACATGAACGCAGCGCCTTTGACCGCTTGGCCATCCTGAAATTTAAGAAAACGTAACCTTTAATTTACTTTATGAGAACTAAAAAAAATAACTCAACTAAATATAATTGTTCGACGTGGGAGTTGGACCCCCGAACACGCAAGTGTACTGCGACCTGATTGCAGCGCCTTAGACCGCTCGGCCATCCTGACACATGCGAGAGCGTTTCCTTTACAAATAAGTTATTAGAACTAAAAAAATGACTGAATAAAATTTTATTGCCCGAAGTAGGATTCAAACCCACGAACACGCAAGTGGACTACGACCTGATTGCAGCGCCTTAAACCGCTCGTCCCTCCTGACACGCAAAATAGCTTTCCCTTGCATTTAGTTCTTTAACCTCAAAAAAATAACTGAATAGAAATACATTGTCAGTAGTGGGATTCGAACCCACGCCCACACAAGTGGACTGCGACCTGAACGCAGCGCCTTAGACCGCTCGGCCATCACTACACGGGAGAGTGTTTCCTTTCATTTAATTAATGAGAACTTAAAAAATGAATGAATGAAATATAATTGTAAAACGTGGAATCCGAAACCACGCCTGCAGAATTTTACTGCGACTTAAACGCAGCGCTTTACACCGCTCAGGAATCTTAACCTGTGAAAAGATCTTTCCTTACATTTAGTTTATGAAAACTAAAAAAATAATGACTCAATAAAATTACATTATCAGAAGTGGGATTTGAACCCACGCCAAAACCGGGTGGACTTCACATGAACGCAGCACCTTTGACCGCTTGGCCATCCAAAAAATTTGAGAAAACGTAACCTTTAATTTACTTTATGGGAACTAAAAAAAAATAACTCAACTAAATACAATTGCTCGACGTGGGAGTTTGACCCGCGAACGCGCAAGTGTACTGCGACCTGATTGAAGCGCCTTAAACCGCTCGTCCGTCCTGACACGCAAAATATCTTCCCCCTTGCATTTAGTTCTTTAACCTCAAAAAATAACTGAACAGAAATACATTGTCAGAAGTGGGATTCGATCTCACGCCTACACAAGTGGACTGCGACCTGATCGCAGCGTGTTAGACCGCTCGGCCATCCTTACACGTGGGAGAGTGTTTCCTTTCATTTAATTAATGAGAATTTAAAAAATGAATGATTGAAATATAATTGTAAAACGTGGAATCCGAAACAACGCCTGCAGAATTTTACTGCGACCTGAACGCAGCGCTTTAGACCACTCAGGAATCTTAACATATGAAAAATCTCTCTTTGCCTTACATTTAGTTTATGAAAACTAAAAAAATAATGACTCAATAAAATTACTTTATCAGAAGTGGGATTCGAACCCACGCCAAAACCGGGTGGACTTCGACATGAACGCAGCGCCTTTGACCGCTTGGCCATCCTGAAATTTAAGAAAACGTAACCTTTAATTTACTTTATGAGAACTAAAAAAAAATAACTCAACTAAATATAATTGTTCGACGTGGGAGTTGGACCCCCGAACACGCAAGTGTACTGCGACCTGATTGCAGCGCCTTAGACCGCTCGGCCATCCTGACACATGCGAGAGCGTTTCCTTACAAATAAGTTATTAGAACTAAAAAAAATGACTGAATAAAATTTTATTGTCAGAAGTGGGATTCGAACCCACGCCCACAGAAGTGGAATGTGATAAAAACGCAGCGCCTTACACCGATCATCCATCCTGACATGTGAAAGAGTTTCCTTACATTTAGTGTTTGGAACCTAAGAAAAGTATGTAAATAAAATTTTATTGTCAGAAGTGAGATTCGAACCCACGCCCACAGAAGTGGACTGCGACCTGATCGCAGCGCTTAGACCGCTCGGCCATCCTGACACGCAAAATAGCTTTCCCTTGCATGTAGTTTTTAACCTCAAAAAATGACTGAAAGAAATACATTGTCAGAATTGGGATTCGAACCCACGCAAGTGGACTAGGACCTGATTGCAGCACATTAGACCGCTCGGCCATCCTAACACGCAGAATAGCTTTCCCTTGCATGTAGTTTTTAAATTTCAAAAAATGACAACGAAATACATTGCCCGAAGTGGGATTCAAACCCACGAACACGCAAGTGGACTACGACATGATTGCAGCGCCTTAAACCGCTCGTCCCTCCTGACACGCAAAATAGCTTTCCCTTGCATTTAGTTATTTAACCTCAAAAAAATGACTGAATAGAAATACATTGTCAGAAGTGGGATTCGAACCCAGGAACACGCAAGTGGACTGCGACCTGAACGCAGCGCCTTAGACCGCTCGGCCATCATTACACGTGGGAGAGTGTTTCCTTTCATTTAATTAATGATAACTTAAAAAAATGAATGAATGAAATATAATTGTAAAACGTGGAATCCGAAACCACGCCTGCAGAATTTTACTGCGACTTAAACGAAGCGCTTTAGACCGCTCAGTAATCTTAACCTGTAAAAGATCTTTTCCTTACATTTAGTTTATGAAAACTAAAAATATAATGACTCAATAAAATTACATTATCAGAAGTGGGATTCGAACCCACGCCAAAACCGGGTGGACTTCCACATGAACGCAGCGCCTTTGACCGCTTGGCAATCCAAAAAATTTGAGAAAACGTAACATTTAATTTACTTTATGAGAACTAAAAAAAAACTCAACTAAATATAATAGCACGACGTGGGAGTTTGACCCGCGAACGCGCAAGTGTACCGCAACTTGATTTGCAGCGCCTTAGACCACTCGGCTTTCCTGACATGTGCGAGAGCATTTCCTTACATTTAAGTTATGAGAACTAAAAAAAAAAGGACTGAATAAAATTCTATTGTCAGAAGTGGTATTCGAACCCACGCCCACAGAAGTTGAATGCGATCTAAACGCAGCGCCTTAGACCGATCGGCCATCCTGACATGTGAAAAAGTTTTCCCTTACATTTAGTTTTTGGAACCTAAGAAAAGTATGTGAATAAAATTTTATTGTCAGAAGTGGGATTCGAACCCACGCCCACAAAAGTGGACTGCGACCTGAACGCAGCGCCTTAGACCGCTCGGCCATCCTGACACGTTGAATAGCTTTCCCTTGCATGTAGTTTTTTAAAACTCAAAAAATGAATGAAATAAATACATTGTCCGAATTGGGATTTGAACCCACGAACACGCAAGTGGACTACGACCTGATTGCAGCGCCTTAAACCACTCGTCCCTCCTGACACGCAAAATAGCTTTTCCTTGCTATTAGTTCTTTAACCTCAAAAAATAACTGAATAGAAAAACATTGTCAGAAGTGGGATTCGAACCCACGCCCACACAAGTGGACTGCGACCTGAACGCAGCGACTTAGACCGCTCGGCCATCGTTACACGTGGGAGAGTGTTTCCTTTCATTTATTTAATGACAACTTAAAAAAATGAAGGAATGAAATATAATTGTAAAACGTGGAATCCGAAACCACGCCTGCAGAATTTTACTGCGACTTAAACGCAGCGCTTTAGACCACTCAGGAATCTTAACCTGTGAAAGATCTTTCCCTTACATTTAGTTTATGAAAACTAAAAAATAATGACTGAATAAAATTACATTATCAGAAGTGGGATTCGAACCCACGCCAAAACCAGGTGGACTTCCACATGCACGCAGCGCCTTTGACCGCTTGGCCATTCTTAAATTTGAGAAAACGTTTCCTTTAATTTACTTTATGAGAACGAAAAAAATAACTCAACTAAATACAATTGCTCGACGTGGGAGTTGGACCCGTGAACACGCAAGTGTACTGCGACCTGATTGCAGCGCCTTAGACCGCTCGGCCATCCTGACACGTGCTAGAGCGTTTCCTTACATTTAAGTTATGAGAACTAAAAAAAATGACTGAATAAAATTTTATTGTCAGAAGTGGGATTCGAACCCACGCCCACACAGAAGTGGAATGTGATCTAAACGCAGCGCCTTACACCGATCATCCATCCTGACATGTGAAAGAGTTTCCTTACATTTAGTGTTTGGAACCTAAGAAAAGTATGTGAATAAAATTTTATTGTCAGAAGTGGGATTCGAACCCACGCCCACAGAAGTGGACTGCGACCTGATCGCAGCGCCTTAGACCGCTCGGCCATCCTGACACGCAAAATAGCTTTCACTTGCATGTAGTTTTTAACCTCAAAAAATGACTGAAAGAAATACCTTGTCAGAATTGGGATTCGAACCCACGCAAGTGGACTAAGACCTGATTGCAGCACCTTAGACCGCTCGGCCATCCTGACACGCAGAATAGCTTTCCCTTGCATGTAGTTTTTTAAATTTCAAAAAATGACAAAGAAATACATTGCCCGAAGTGGGATTCAAACCCACGAACACGCAAGTGGACTACGACATGATTGCAGCGCCTTAAACCGCTCGTCCCTCCTGACACGCAAAATAGCTTTCCCTTGCATTTAGTTCTTTAACCTCAAAAAAATGACTGAATAGAAATACATTGTCAGAAGTGGGATTCGAACCCACGAACACGCAAGTGGACTGCGACCTGAACGCAGCGCCTTAGACCGCTCGGCCATCATTACACGTGGGAGAGTGTTTCCTTTCATTTAATTAATGAGAACTTAAAAAATGAATGAATGAAATATAATTGTAAAACGTGGAATCGAAACCACGCCTGCAGAATTTTACTGCGACTTAAACGAAGCGCTTTAGACCGCTCAGGAATCTTAACCTGTGAAAGATCTTTCCCTTACATTTAGTTTATGAAAACTAAAAAAATATAATGACTCAATAAAATTACATTATCAGAAGTGGGATTCGAACCCACGCCAAAACCGGGTGGACTTCCACATGAACGCAGCGCCTTTGACCGCTGGGCCATCCAAAAATTTGAGAAAACGTAACCTTTAATTTACTTTATGAGAACTAAAAAAAAAACTCAACTAAATATAATAGCACGACGTGGGAGTTTGACCCGCGAACGCGCAAGTGTACTGCAACTTGATTGCAGCGCCTTAGACCACTCGGCTTTCCTGACACGTGCGAGAGCATTTCCTTACATTTAAGTTATGAGAACTAAAAAAAAATGACTGAATAAAATTCTATTGTCAGAAGTGGGATTCGAACCCACGCCCACAGAAGTGGAATGCGATCTAAACGCAGCGCCTTAGACCGATCGGCCATCCTGACATGTGAAAGAGTTTTCCCTTACATTTAGTTTTTGGAACCTAAGAAAAGTATGTGAATAAAATTTTATTGTCAGAAGTGGGATTCGAACCCACGCCCACAAAAGAGGACTGCGACCTGAACGCAGCGCCTTAGACCGCTCGGCCATCCTGACACGCAGAATAGCATTCCCTTGCATGTAGTTTTTAAAACTCGAAAAATGACTGAAATAAATACATTGTCCGAAGTGGGATTTGAACCCACGAACACGCAAGTGGACTACGAACTGATTGCAGCGCCTTAAACCGCTCGTCCCTCCTGACACGCAAAATAGCTTTCCCTTGCATTTAGTTCTTTAACCTCAAAAAATGACTGAATAGAAAAACATTGTCAGAAGTGGGATTCGAACCCACGCCCACACAAGTGGACTGCGACATGAACGCAGCGCCTTAGAACGCTCGGCCATCCTGTAACGTGGAGAGTGTTACCTTTCATTTAATTAATGAGAACTTAAAAAAATGAATGAATGAAATATAATTGTCAAATGTGGAATCGAAACAACGCCTGCAGAATTTTACTGCGACCTGACTACTAGGACCTGATTGCAGCACATTAGACCGCTCGGCCATCCTGACACGCAGAATAGCTTTCCCTTGCATGTAGTTTTTAAATTTCAAAAAATGACAAAGAAATACATTGCCCGAAGTGGGATTCAAACCCACGAACACGCAAGTGGACTACGACCTGATTGCAGCGCCTTAAACCGCTCGTCCCTCCTGACACGCAAAATAGCTTTCCCTTGCATTTAGTTCTTTAACCTCAAAAAAATGACTGAATAGAAAATACATTGTCAGAAGTGGGATTCGAACCCACGAACACGCAAGTGGACTGTGTGACCTGAACGCAGCGCCTTAGACCGCTCGGCCATCATTACACGTGGGAGAGTGTTTCCTTTCATTTAATTAATGAGAACTTAAAAAAATGAATGAATGAAATATAATTGTAAAACGTGGAATCCGAAACCACGCCTGCAGAATTTTACTGCGACTTAAACGAAGCGCTTTAGACCGCTCAGGAATCTTAACCTGTGAAAGATCTTTCCCTTACATTTAGTTTATGAAAACTAAAAAAATATAATGACTCAATAAAATTACATTATCAGAAGTGGGATTCGAACCCACGCTAAAACCGGGTGGACTTCCACATGAACGCAGCGCCTTTGACCGCTTGGCAATCCAAAAAATTTGAGAAAACGTAACCTTTAATTTACTTTATGAGAACTAAAAAAAAAAACTCAACTAAATATAATAGCACGACGTGGGAGTTTGACCCGCGAACGCGCAAGTGTACTGCAACTTGATTGCAGCGCCTTAGACCACTCGGCTTTCCTGACACGTGCGAGAGCATTTCACATTTAAGTTATGAGAACTAAAAAAATGACTGAATAAAATTCTATTGTCAGAAGTGGGATTCGAACCCACGCCCACAGAAGTGGAATGCGATCTAAACGCAGCGCCTTAGACCGATCGGCCATCCTGACATGTGAAAGAGTTTTCCCTTACATTTAGTTTTGGAACCTAAGAAAAGTATGTGAAAAATTTTATTGTCAGAAGTGGGATTCGAACCCACGCCCACAAAAGTGGACTGCGACCTGAACGCAGCGCCTTAGACCGCTCGGCCATCCTGACACGCAGAATAGCATTCCCTTGCATGTAGTTTTTTAAAACTCAAAAAATGACTGAAATAAATACATTGTCCGAAGTGGGATTTGAACCCACGAACACGCAAGTGGACTACGAACTGATTGCAGCGCCTTAAACCGCTCGTCCCTCCTGACACGCAAAATAGCTTTCCCTTGCATTTAGTTCTTTAACCTCAAAAAATGACTGAATAGAAAAACATTGTCAGAAGTGGGATTCGAACCCACGCCCACACAAGTGGACTGCGACATGAACGCAGCGCCTTAGACCGCTCGGCCATCCTTCCACGTGGGAGAGTGTTTCCTTTCATTTATTTAATGACAACTTAAAAAAATGAAGGAATGAAATATAATTGTAAAACGTGGAATCCGAAACCACGCCTGCAGAATTTTACTGTGACTTAAACGCAGCGCTTTAGACCACTCAGGAATCTTAACCTGTGAAAGATCTTTCCCTTACATTTAGTTTATGAAAACTAAAAAAATAATGACTCAATAAAATTACATTATCAGAAGTGGGATTCGAACCCACGCCAAAACCGGGTGGACTTCCATATGAACGCAGCGCCTTATGACCGCTTGGCCATCCTGACACGTGCTAGAGCGTTTCCTTACATTTAAGTTATGAGAACTAAAAAAAAATGACTGAATAAAATTTTATTGTCAGAAGTGGGATTCGAACCCACGCCCACAGAAGTGGAATGTGATCTAAACGCAGCGCCTTAGACGATCGGCCATCCTGACATGTGAAAGAGTTTTCCCTCACATAAGTCGAAGTCCGGGTGGACTTCGACATGAACGCAGCGCCTTTGACCGCTTGGCCATCCTGAAATTTAAGAAAACGTAACCTTTAATTTACTTTATGAGAACTAAAAAAATAACTCAACTAAATACAATTGCTCGACGTGGGAGTTAGACCCCCGATCACGCAAGTGTACTGCGACCTGATTGCAGCGCTTTAGACCGCTCGGTGGATCAGCCATCCTGACATGTGAAAGAGTTTCCTTACATTTAGTGTTTGAAACCTAAGAAAAGTATGTGAATAAAATTTTATTGTCATAAGTGGGATTCGAACCCACGCCCACAGAAGTGGAATAGGATCTAAACGCAGCGCCTTAGACCGCTCGGCCATCCTGACACGCAGAATAGCTTTCCCTTGCATGTAGTTTTTTTTTAAATTTCAAAAAATGACAAAGAAATACATTGTCCGAAGTGGGATTCAAACCCACGAACACGCAAGTGGACTACGGCCTGATTGCAGCGCCTTAAACCGCTCGTCCCTTCTGACACGCAAAATAGCTTTCCCTTGCATTTAGTTCTTTAACCTCAAAAAATGACTGAATAGAAATACATTGTCAGAAGTGGGATTCGAACCCACGCCCACACAAGTGGACTGCGACCTGAACGCAGCGCCTTAGACCGCTCGGCCATCCTGACACATGCGAGTTCGTTTCCTTACATTTAAGTTATGAGAACTAGAAAAAAAGACTGAATAAAATTTTATTGTCAGAAGTGGAATTCGAACCCACGCCCACATAAGTGGAATGTGATCTAAACGCAGCGGCTTACACCGATCAGCCATCCTGACATGTGAAAGAGTTTCCTTACATTTAGTGTTTGGAACCTAAGAAAAGTATGTGAATAAAATTTTATTGTCAGAAGTGGGATTTGAACCCACGCCCACAGAAGTGGACTGCTACCTGAACGCAGCGCCTTAGACCGCTCGGCCATCCTGACACGCAAAATAGCTTTCCCTTGCATGTAGTTTTTAACCTCAAAAAATGACTGAAAGAAATACATTGTCAGAAGTGGGATTCGAACCCACGCAAGTGGACTAGGACCTGATTGCAGCGAATTAAAGCGCTCATCCCTCCTGACACGCAAAATAGCTTTCCCTTGCATTTAGTTCTTTAACCTCAAAAAATAACTAAATAGAAATACATTGTCAGAAGTGGGATTCGAACCCACGCCCACACAAGTGGTCTGCGACCTGAACGCAGCGCCTTAGACCGCTCGGCCATCCTTACACGTGGGAGAGTGTTTCCTTTCATTTAATTAATGAGAACTTAAAAAAATGAATGAATGAAATATAATTATAAAACGTGGAATCCGAAACCACGCCTGCAGAATTTTACGGCGACTTAAACGCAGCGCTTTAGACCGCTCAGGAATCTTAACCTGTGAAAGATCTTTTTCTTACATATAGTTTATGAAAACTAAAAAAAAATGACTCAATAAAATTACATTATCAGAAGTGTGATTCGAACCCACGCCAAAACCGGGTGGACTTCCACATGAACGCAGCGCGATTGACCGCTTGGCCATCCAAAAAATTTGAGAAAACGTAACCTTTAATTTACTTTATGAGAATTAAAAAAAAATAACTCAACTAAATATAATTGCTCGACGTGGGAGTTTGACCCGCGAACGCGCAAGTGTACTGCGACCTGATTGCAGCGCCTTAGACCGATCGGCCATCCTGACACGTGCTAGAGCGCTTCCACATTTGTTATGAGAACTAAAAAAAAATGACTGAATAAAATTATATTGTCAGAAGTGGATTCGAACCCACGCCCACAGAAGCGGAATGTGATCTAAACGCAGCTCCTTAGACCGATCGGGTTATCCTGATACGTAAAAAGCTTTCCCCTTTGCATAAAAGTTTTTTTAAACTCAAAAAATGACTGAAATAAATAAATTGTCCGAAGTGGGGATTTGAACCCACGAACACGCAGTGGACTACGAACTGATTGCAGCGCCTTAAACCGCTCGTCCTCCCGACACGTAAAAATAGCTTTCCTTGCATTTAGTTCTTTAACCTCAAAAATGACCAGCTAGAAAATACTGTTTAGAAGGTGTGGATTCGAACCCACGCCCACAAAGTGGACTGCGATACGAACGCAGCGCCTTAGACCGCTCGGCCAACCTTCCACGAGAGGTTTTTCACTTATTACGACAACTTCAGTAAAATGAATATGGAAGAATGATAATTGCGCAAAAACGTGAACTGAAACCACGCTCAGATTTTTATCGGTGACTTAAACGCGCAAGCGCTTTGTAATCACCGGTGAATTCCAACCCAGATCTTTCTTACATTTTGTTTATGAAAATCAAAAATAATGACTCAGTTTAAAATTACATTATCAGAAGTGGGACTGAACCCACACGCTAAACCAGGATTTCCATATGAATGCAGTGCTCGGTTCGCCAGAACATTTTAAATTTGAGAAAATGTTTCCTTTAATTTCATTTATGAGAACCAAAAATAACTCAACTCAAATGACAATTGCTCGAATGCGAGTTGACCCGTGAACACGCGCGTGATTGCGACTCCACGAAAGCGCCTTTAGACCTGAAGTTAGGCTATCCTGACACGTGCTAGAGCGTTCTTAAGATGGGTTATATAACCGAAAAAATGGACGAATAAAATTTTATTGGCGTGCCAGAGGCGGGGATTCGAACCCACGCCACATAGCGGGAATGTGATCTAAACGCAGCGCCTTAGACGATCGGCCATCCACATGCAGAAAGAGTTTCCTCAGATGATAAGCTCTAGTCCAGTGACCGCCTGACACGAACGCAAAGGCCTTCGACCGCTGGCTATCCTGAAATTTAAGAAAACGTAATCTTTTAATTTACTTATACAGAACTTAAAAAATAATTCAAATCAAACATAATTGTTCTGACGGGAGTTAGACCCCCTGATCACGCGGGTGTACTTTTGCGACTTGATTAGCGCTTTATCTGCTTTAGTGGATCAGCCAATCCTGACATGTGAAAGAGTTTCCTTACATTTAGTGCTTTAAACCAAGGTGCTAAAAAGGATTGCACTTTATTGGTCGTAAAGTGGATCGAACCCACGCCCACAGAAGTGGAATGACCAAACGCAGCGCCTTAGACTGCCCGGCCATCCTGACAATTTAGAATAGTTTTCCCTCGTATAGTTTTTTAAATTTCAAAACAGACAAAGAAAACATACTGTCCATGGGGATTCAAACCACGAACACGCGAAGGGATGGCCTGACGCAGCGCTCAAAACTGCCCTCGTCCCTTCCTGACACGCGCAAAATAGCTTTCCTTGTATTTTAGTTCTTTTGAACTCCAAAAATGATCTTCCGAATAGAAATACATTGTCAGAAGTGTGGATCTCGAACTCCCACGCGCCTTATATTATGCAGATCGCACCCCGAACGCGGAAGGTTTTTATATCGCTCAGCCATCCTGGCACGCGAGTCTTCGTTTCCTCACATTTCTGTTGGCGGAGAACTTCAGAAAAGACTGAATAAAACGGCTGTCAGAAGGGAATTCGAACCCACGCCACAAGGAAACGTGATCTAAACGCAGCCTAAGCCATACACAACTGATCAAATAACTGACATGTGAAAATATTTCCTTACACTGAAAAGTTTGAACCGCCAGGCGCATGTGAATAAAATTTTTATTGTCATGGATTAAACCCACGCCCACAGAAGTGACTGCCAATCTTCGAACGCAGCTGGCCTTAGGATCGCTCACGTCCTTACAATGCAATACTAGCTTTCCCAGAGCGTTTAAACCTCAAAAATGACTGAGCGAAAACATATTGTCAGTAGCGGATTCGAACTCATTTTTATGACCAGACCCGACAGCGAATTAAAGCCGCCTATCCCTCCTGACACGCAAAATAGCTTTCCCTTGCATTTGCTTAGTTCCTTTAACCTCAAAAATAACTAAATAGGAAATACATTGTCAGCGGATTCGAACCCACGCCCACACAAGTGGTTCGCGACCTGAACGCAGCGCCTTTAGACCGCTCAGGGTCATCCTGCCAAGACGTGGAGAGTGTTTCCTTCATTTAATTAATGAGAACTTAAAAATGAATGAATGAAATATAATTATAAAACGGGAATCCGAAACCATCGCCTTCGCAGAATTTTACTGCGATCTCTTAAACGCACAGTGCCAGACCGCTCAAATCTTAAACTGTGAAAGATGATCTTTTCTTACATATATAGCTTTATGAAAACTAAAAAAATGACTCAATAAAATTATATTGGTCAGCGGGATTCGAACCACGCCAAACCGCATGTGGACTTCCACATGAACGCAAAGCGCGATTGATCGCTTTGGCCATCCAAAAAATTGAGAAAAACGTAACCTTTTAAATTTATTTTATGAGAATTAAAAAAATAATCCCCAACTAAATATAATTGCTCGACGGGAGCTTTCTGACCATGAACGCGTGTACGCACTGATTGTAGTGCTCAGGACCGATCGGCCATCGACACGCTAGAGCGTTTCCTTACATTTAAGTTATGAGAACTAAAAAAATGACTGAATAAAATTATATTGTCAGAAGTGGATTCGGAACCCACGCCCAGAAGTGGAAACGTGGGACTAAACGCAGCCCTTAGACCGATCGGACATCCTGATACGTAAAAAAGCTTTCCTTGCATAAAAGTTTTTAACTAAAAAATGATCGAAAGAAATACATTGTCAGAAGTGGGATTCGAACCAACGCCCACGCAAGTGGACTACGACCGATTGAAAGCGCCTTAAACCGCTCGTCCATCTTGACACGCAAAATAGCTTTCCCTTGCATTTAGTTCTTTAACCTCAAAAAACGACGCTTCAATAGGGAAATACATTGTCGAAGTGGATTCGAACCCACGCCCACAGAAGTGGACTGCAACGCTGAACGCAGCGCCTGCGACCATCGGCCAATCCTGATACGCAAAATAGCTTTCTTATAAAGTGCTTCTAACCTCAAAAAATGGCTGAAAGAAATACATTGTTAGAAGTGGGATTCGATCCCACGCCCACACAGGTACTTCGCGATCTGAACGCAGCGCATTAGACCGCTCGGCCAATCTGACACGTGGGAGAGTGTTTCCTTCATGTAATTACTATAATCTTTAAAAATAAATGAATGAAATATAATTGTCAAACGTGGATTTCGGAAACCACGCATGCAGAATTTTACTGCGATTTAAAGTGAAAGGCTAACGCTCAGAATTTTAACCTGTGAAAGATCTTTCCCCTTACATTTAGCTTATTAGACCTAAAAAATAATGACTCAATAAAATTACATTATCAGAAGTGGATTCGAACCCACGCCAAAACCGATCAGCTTCGACATGAACGCAGCGCCTTTGACCGCTTGGCCATCCTGAAATTTCCGCAGAAAACGTTTCCTTTTAATTTACTTTTATGAGAACTCAAAAAAATAATCTCAACTAAATATAATTGCTCGACGGGAGTTGGATTTAATAATGAACACGCAAGTGTACGGCGACCGATTGCAGCGCTCTTAGACGCTTCGGCCATCGACATGTGCTAGAGCGTTTCCTTACATTTGGGTTATGAGAGAAACTAAAAAATGACTAGAACAAAATTGTCAAACGTGGAACTGAAACCACGCCTGCAGAATTTTACTGCGACTAAAAACGCAGCGCTTTAGACCGCTCAGAATCTTAACCTGTGAAAGATCTTCTAATTTACATTTAGTTTATGAGATTTAAAAATAATGACTGAATAAAATTACATTATCAGAAGTGGATCTTCGAACCCACGCCAAAACTGACTGGATCGACATGAACGCAGCGCCTTTGACCGCTTGGCTATCTGAAATTTAAGTGAAACGTTTCCTTTAATTTACTTTATGAGAACTAAAAAAAAATAACTCAACTAAATATAATTGTCGATGTGGGAGTTGGACACACGAACACGCAAGTGCATGGCGACCTGATTGGTAGCGCCTTAGACGCTCGGCCATCCTGACACGTGCGAGAGTTTTTCCTTACATTTAAGTTATGAGAAACTAAAAAAAAGACTGAATAAAGTTTTATTGTCAGAAGTGGGATTCGAACCCACGCCCACAGAAGTCGAATGTGATCTAAACGCAGCGCAATAGACCGATCGGCCATCCTCACATGGGAAAAGTTTTCCTTTACATTTAGTTTTGCAAACCTAAGAAAAGTATGTGAATAAATGTTATTGTCAGAAGTGGATTCTAACCCACGCTCACAGAAATGGACTGCGACCTGAACGCAGCGGCTTAGACCTCTCGGCCATCCTGACACACAAAAATTGCTTTTCCTGCATAAAGTTTTTTTAACCTCAAAAAATGACTGAAAGAAATACATTGTCAGAAATGGGATACGAACCAACGCCCACGGAAGCGGGACTACGACCTGATTGAAGCGCCTTAAACCGCTCGTCCGTCCTGACACGCAAAAAATATCTTCCCCTTTTATTTAGTTTTTAACCTCAAAAATGACTGAATAGAAATACATTGTCAGAAGTGGGATTCGAACCCACGCCCACACAAGTGGGACTGCGACCCGAACGCAGCGCCTTCCAGACCGCTCGGCCATCCTGACATATGCGAGAGCGTTTCCTTTACATTTAAGTTATGAGAACTAGAAAAAAAAAAAAAGACTGAATAAATTTTTATTGTCAGAAGTGGAATTGAACCCACGCCCACATAAGTGGAATGTGATCTAAACGCAGCGCCTACACCGATCAGCCATCCTGACATGTGAAAGAATTTCCTTACATTTAGTGTTTGAACCCAAGAAAAGTATGTGAATAAAATTTCAGAAGTATTGTCAGAAGTGGATTTGAACCCATACATCCCTGACACAAAATAGTGGACTCAAAAAATGACTGAATAGAAATACCTGGGATCGCAGTGGTATTAGCAGCGCCTTAGGACTGCTCGGCCATCCTGACACGCGGGAGAGTGTTACCTTTTCATTTAATTAATGAGAACTTAAAAAAAATGAATGAATGAAATATAATTGTCAAATGTGGAACTGAAACAACGCCTGCAGAATTTTACTGCAACCTGAACGCAGCGCTTAGACCACTCAGGAATCTTTAACCTATGAAAAATCTCTCTTGCCTTACATTTAGTTTATGAAAACTAAAAAAATAATGACTCAATAAAAAATTACTTATCAGAAGTGGGGATCTGAACCACGCCAAAACCGGTGACTCCCTCGACATGAACGCAGCGCCTTTGACCGCTTGGCCATCCTGAAATTTGAGAAAAACGTAACCTTTTAATTTACTATGAGAACTAAAAAAAATAACTCAACTAAATATATTGCTCAACGTGGGAGTTAGACCCGAAAACGCAAGTGTCTTGCGACCTGTTTGGCAGTGCCTTTGACCGCTCGGCCATCCTGACACGTGCTTCACACTAGAGCTGGAAAAAATGATCAATAAAATTTTATTCCTGAACATTGCTGAATGAGAACTCGGCCATCCTGAAAAAAATACACTGAAATAAAATTTTATTGTCAGAAGTGGAATTCGAACCCACGCCCATAGAAGGGAAACGTGATTCAAACGCAGCGCCTGCATAATCAGATCATCCATCCTGACATGTGAAAGAGTTTTCCCCTTACATTTAGTTCTTTGTAACCTAAGAAGAGTATGTGAATAAAAATTTTATTGTCAGAAGTGGGATTCGAAACCCACGCCCACAGAAGTGAACTGCGACCTGAACGCAGCGCCTAGACCACTGGACATCCTGGACACGCAAAATAGCTATCCCTTGCATGTAGTTTTTTAAAAATGACTGAAAACTCAAACACTGAAAGAAATACATTGTCAGCAAGATTGCTCGGCCATCCTGACACATAGCTTCCCTTGCATGTAGTTTTTTAATAAAAATGACCCACGTCCCAAACCCAGAACACGCAAGGACTGCATGACCTGAACGCAGCGCCTTTAGACCACTCGGCCATAGTGACACGCAAAATAGCTTTCCTTGCATAAAAGTTCTTTAACCTCAAAAAATGACTGAAAGAAATACATTGTCAGAAGTGGATTCGAACCCACGCCTACAAGTGGATTATGACCTGAACGCAGCGCCTTTGACCGCTCGGCCATCCTGACACGGGAGTGAGAGTGTTTTCTTCATTTAATTAATGAGAACTTTCAAAAAATGATGAATGAATGAAATATGCATCGTCAAACGCGGAATCCGGTAACCACGCCTGCGGAATTTACAGCGACTTAAACGCAAAGCGCTTTAGACCGCTCAGGAATCTTAACTGTGTAGAAAGATCTTTCCCTCATATTTAGCTTTACAGACCTAAAAAAAATGACTCCAATAAAATTACATTATCAGAAGTGGGATTTTCGAACCCACGCCAAAACTACGAAAGGGACTTCTTATTATGAACGCAAAGCGCCTTTGACCGCTTGGCCATCCTGAAATTCTAGAAAAACGTTTCTTTTAATTTACTATATTGAAAAACTAAAAGAAATAGCTCAACTAAATCTAATTGCTCGACTTGGGAGTTAGTCCCCTAACATGCATGTGTCATGCGACCTGTTTGCAGCGCCTTAGACCTGGCTCAAGCATCCCGGACACGTGCTAGAGCGCTTCTTATATTTGCTATGAGAACTAAAAAAATGACTGGAATGTAAATTTATTGGTTTCTGTAGAAGTGGAGCCGAACCCACGCCCACAGAAGTGGACTGCGACCCGAAGGCAGCGTTTAGACCGCCTTCGCCATCCTGACTGAGCCAGAGCTAAGCTCTCTCTTACATTTAAGTTATGAGAAATCAAAAAATGACTCAATAAAATTATATTGTCAGAAGCGTGATTCGAACTGACGCGCCCATACAGAAGTGGAATGTGATCTAAACGCAGCGCCTTAGACCGATCGGCCATCCTGACATGTGAAAGAGTTTTGCCTCACATTTAGTTTTTAAACCCAAGAAAATATGAGTAAAATTTTTATTGGTCAGAAGTGGGATATTCGAACCCTTACGCCCACAGAAGTGACTGTGACCTGAACGCAGCGTCATAGACCACTCGGCCATCCGATATGCAAAAGCTTCCCTGTACAAAGTTTTTTAACCTCAAAATTACCTGAAAGAAAATATGGCATATCGTCGTAGCGGATTCCTGAACTCAACGCCCAATACTTAGCGGACTACGACCGACGGTAGCGCCTTAAACCGCCTCGATCGCTCCTGCGCCTCGCAAATGTTTTCCTTTGCATTTAGTTCTTTAACCCAAAAAAACAGAGCGTTAAAGAAATACATTGTCAGAAGGCGACATCTGAACCTACGCCCACAGGTGGATCGCGGATCTGTAATCGTAGCGGGCTTAGCCTGCTCGGTCCATATCCTGACACGTGGAAGTGTGTTTCGTTTCATTTAACAATGAGCTTCAAAAAATGAATTAGCTGAAATATAATGTCAAACGTGGAATCCGGAAACCACGCCTGCAGAATTTTATACTGCATTTAACGCGCCGCAAAGCCAGACTGCTCAGGGAATCTTTAACTCCGGAAAATTTTCCTCAGCATTTAGTTTCATATAACTAAAATAATATCAGGAACAAAATTACATTATCAGAAGTGGCATCGGAAACTACACGCCAAAACCGAAGTGGACTTCGACATGAACTCAGCGCCTGACCGCTTGGCCATCCTGAAATTCGAGAAAAACGCAAGTCCGCAATTTACTTTATGAGAATCCTTCAAAAGAAATAGCCTCAACCAAATCTGAATGCTTCGACGGGAGTTAGGACTTCGATATGCACAGGTCAGCGCGACCGTTTGCAGCGCCTTAGACCGCTCGGCCATCCTGACACGTGAAAGCAGATCGTTTCAGGCATTTTAAGTTATGAGAACTAAAAAACAACACTGAATAAAATCTTTATTGTCAGGAAGTGGATCGAACCCGCTTTTCCAAAACAGTAAGGGGAACGTGATCTAAACGCAGCGCCTTTAGACCGATCGATCGGTGGCCATCCTGGACACGCAAAAATAGCTTTTTGCATGAAGCTTTTAAACTCAAAAATGACTTGTACAGTGAAACAGACAACCAGCGGATTCGAACCCACGAACACGGAAGTGGACTACGATCTGATTGCAGCACGTTAAACCGCTCTCGTCCCTCCCTGACACGCAAAAAAGCTTTCCTTGCATTTAGTTCTTAATCTTCAAAAATACGAAATTGCGTTTGAATACACTTTCAAAAGTGGGACGAACCTACGCTCATTGGTCATGACATCATGACATAAACGCAGCGCCTTAGGACTGCTCGGCCATCCGATACGGAGGAGAGCGCAGTTTCCTTTTCTCATTTAATAACAGAGAACTTAAAAAATGAATGAATGAAATATAATCGTCAAACGTGAATCCGAAACCGCACCTGCAGGAATTACCGCACTTAAACGCAGCGCTTTAGACCGCTCAGAATCTCAACCTGTGAAAAGATCTTCCTCAAGCATTTCTGTGCTTACAAGGTATGACCCAAAACAATAACACCAAATAAAATTACATTATCAGAAGTGGGATTCGAACCCACGCCAAACCAAGTGGACTGCGACCTGAAAGCAGCGCCTTCTCCTTTAGACCACTGGCAATCCTGAATAGACGCAAATAGCTTTCCCTTGCATAAAGCTTTTTAACCTCAAAATGACTGAAAGAAATAGAAGTGGATTCCTGAACCCACGCCTAAAACAAGTGGATCAGTGACCTGAACGCAGCGCTCTTGGGATCGCTCCGCCATCCTGACACGGAGGAGAGAAGGGTTTCCTCTCTTCATTTACCAAAGAGAACTTAAAAACAACAACAAAATTTGCATATCACAAATGTGGAATCCGAAAACCACGCCCTGCAGAATTTAATGCGACTTAAACGCAGCGCTTTATACCGCCTTAGGAATCTTTAACTCTGTGAAAGATTCTTTCCTTCTTGTATATTTAGCTTATAGACCTAAAAAAAATAATGACTCAATAAAACTACATTATCAGAAGTGGATTCGAAACCCACGCCAAACCGGCGGACTTTTGATGACATGAACGCAAGCGCCTTTTTAACCGCTGCCATCT
>BMAU01012397.1:0-10314 GCA_019973935.1 Trichonephila clavipes
ACAGTTACTCCCTAAATTGAGGGCACACCTACTTTTAAAACTTGGGAATCAATGTTTAGAATGAAAAAAAATTATATTGAATTTATATAAGTCAATTAAAACCTTTAAGCATAAGATGCGTTTATTAGATCATAATTCATTATTTTGAATGATAAAACAAAATATTTTTTGATAGTTTAAACATACATATAATAACTTATAAAGAAAATTAACAGAAATTAATAGCCCCAAAATTGAGAGTACATGTGTGTGCATTTATTTTTCTACATAAATCATGAATAATAAGGAGTTAATATTTAGTAGCATAACCTTTTGCTGATATGACAGCTTCCAATCGCCGAGGCATCGATTCCACAAGATGTCTAGTGATCTCGGGAGCAATATTCAGCCATTCTTCTTGCAATACCGATTTCAATTGTTCCTGCTTGTAACTTGATGTTTTTGCACAGCTCTCTCAGGGTGGGGACCACCAGATTCTCGATAGCATTAAGTTGGGAGACTGTGAAGTGTATTGTTGATACCGACAATGGTAAAGCAGCCATTCTTTACAACAAACGCAGTGTGCTTGGGGCTATTGCCTGTTGGAATATAAAATTATCCCCAGTCCCAATTTATCATAATTACTTTCAAATTTATTTTGCAGTATATTAAGATGTCATCCAGTAATGATTCCCATCAATGAATACCAGCTTTCCCACCCCCGACGCAGCCATACACCCCGCAAAACCATCACTGACCCACCTCCCTGCTTCACAGTAGAATTGTGTGTTTTGTAGTAGATGAGGTGGTTTTAAGTTTTACGCCACACCATACGACGATCGTCACTTCGCCGAAGATGTTGAACTTACACTCATCGCTGAAAATGACTTCGCTCCAAAACTGTTGAGGCTTTAAATGTACTTTAGCGAATTTCAATCGCTTGACTCTATTCCTCTTACCAATTAAGGACTTTTTTCAAGCAACTCTACCATTATAGCCAGCTTTTTTAGGACTCTTCCTGCAATTGTTTGCAGAAACCGATCGACCTAAGGTATTAGAGGTACTGGCTGAAGGGGAATTTTTAGGAGCACTAATTTTTAGGATCAATCTTCACTTGATGTATAACTTCTTTGCTCGGTTGTAAATTTCATGATTTTCTTTCTCTCTCTTCCTTCGTTATTTTCAGCATACCAGTCTTTTAAAAATTTTGAGCATTTTTTTGATGCAGTTAACACTTCGTCCAACTACTTTAGCAATATTCCGCTGGGATTTACCTTCGTTATTAGATATGTTTTAATTATAAGTTTTCTCTCTTCGATTGTCGTTTTTCCGTTCTCCCATTTTTTAATCAAGCATCAAATAATAAACATAAATTTGTTATCAGATAGCCTTTGAAAGTTCCTCCCCCATCATAGATCTATTATCAAATTTCTATTTAAAAAAATTACTGGTAGTTTTTGCATAGTGATTGAAGAAGTGTACCCTCAATTTTGTGACATTAAAATGGTGTAGTTTTTTTTTTCAAACCTTCATATTTTGTTTAATCAATTTCATACCTGCCATTTTTAATGTTATTTGGAAGAGTAATGTATGCATTTGAATGCTAAAGTGCGTTAACGATAGCGTACAATTTCTACACCTGGTGATCGATGGTGAATTCAGGAATTAAGTGTACTAATTTTGAGTCACACTGTATATATATATATATATATATATATATATATATAATAATACATTTTATCTACCTTTTAATTCAAAGGTGATTATCTTTTCAATTTTTTGCAAGACTGAATGGCTACAAATCTTTTCTTAAAGTAGAGGTAGAATTGCAGCAACAGAACAAGAAACATAAATCACAGCGATTTACATTACATTTCTTACTAATCAATCATGAAATAACTAGCTGCGAAATCTCGTTAATCGCAATTTTAGAAATCGGCACATCCTATGTAACATGATTAGGTTGGCTTTATTTATCTTTTATCATGTTGTCTGTATTCGCTATTTATAAAGAATAAATTATTAACTTACAATTCTAAAAATTACCCATTTAGAGTCTTGATTCCTCTCCACTTATTTATGCACAATAACAATTTTACCTCTCAGTGGTAATCGAGTTGCTGCTACACTTTGTATCTGCGAAGGCTCAGAGTCTTCACGTCGGCGTGGCATGGATGTAGACAATAGATGTCGACTCCATCACGTGATGATGGTTCATAACTGCAAGATCTGACCGCAGTTATTTTCTGCCGTTTCTACGCGCGCCATTAATAAACATACCGCCGAACTCACTTCTAAAAACTGTCAGCGTCGAGCCTTGAGCGTCTAGCCCAGGGGTGGCGAACCATTTTGGGCCAACGTGCCATTTTTTCTAAAAAAGCGTTTAATGAGTTATAGGCGTGCCAACAATAATTTTGACTTGTGATTATTTGAAGAACTAATAAAACTAAATACAAACAAATCAAAATTCTTTATTTAATACGAAAAATACATTTTGCACTGTAGGTAGTAAATGTTTTAGTTATACTTGTAATTTAAATTGTGTTAACATTAGTGTGATTTCTGCTGTTGTAGATTAGATGACAAATAACTTATATCAGATTATAAGATGTTACTTTTAGTAGAGTCAGCATGCTGAATTAGAGTCGTCTGTTAAAGGTTTCTAAAGCGAGTCTTTGATGTTATTTATCTCTGAAAATAATGACTCGCAGGCATAGGTAAATGAAAATATGGTTAAAATAGCATACGCCAACTTCTTCAAACAGTTAAATGCGTCTGGAATCGAATTACATGTTTCAAAAATTTCGTTACTCGTATTTTTACTTTTATATTAATTGTCAATCTTTCTGCTTCAATCAATTCAACTTTTTCCTTGTTTCAATAAACTTTCGAATCCATATTGCAAATAGACTGGAAATCAATCAGTTGCATTTCAAGCTCTTCAATTACCAACCAATCGAATTGAGACAAGTTCAGTTTATCAAACGAAATCACATCAGGGTACATAATAAATTTGAACGTTTCCGATAATTCCTTGAACTAAGAAAAATCTCGCTGAAAATTCTTTGATGAAAAAATCCATTATGGAAATAAAGTCATCAATAACATTTTCTTCATTTCGTTTCTCTTGGGCATCTAAATCTTTGGTATTTTTTTTCAAGTTTGGGAAGTAATTGTAGTTTTTTGTAATAATATCGTTTCGAAAATATATAGTTTAGCTCAAAGCGCGAATGAGATCTATCATCACGATAACTGTTTTTTTATTCGGGCCTTGAAAAGCATGTTCAATTCATTGAAATGTTGGCATATGTCTGTAAAAAACATCAATTTTGAAAGCCACATAATATCCATCAACTGTGGGTATTGTTCAATTTTGTTCTCATTTTGTAGAAACAGCCTGATTTCTTCCAAGTAAAATCAACAAATCTTTGAAGTACGTTCCCGCGGCTCCCAACCAGCGAACATTGTTATACATTATCAAGCCATTATACACTGCTGGATTGCTAAGGACGGATAACACTATCATCCATAGCAACCACAAAATGAGAAGCAAAATGTGGAAAATTAGAATAAGTGCGGGATATTAGTAAGAAGAAGTATGAGTATGCAAATTTTTTCCACGTCTGCACCATCACGTGATAGCGTTCACAAGAGCTTTAAAGGTTTTGACGCGTGTGGACAGTTGTTTTCAAGTCAGTTTTACAGGAAAGATTTAATAGACGAACTTAAAATTTTTGGCATGTCTTCCCGACATCACATAGATGATTTTATGTGGCCGAATTATTGAAAGATCGAAGGGCGAAAAAATACAGATGTTGCCAGGGAGTTCGACATCGCTCACAGCGTTGTTCGGCTGTGGAAGTCATTTAAAACTACTGGAATGTGTAGTAGACGGCACGGGGGAGGTCGTGTTAGAAGTAATGAAGCCTGCAGAAGACAGATATATCGTCCTATCAGCAAAAAGGAACAGACGCACCACAGCTCAGCAGGTGGCAAATCAGTTTCTTGCTGCCTCAGAAAAGCAGATCTCCTAAAAACTGTTGCCAGACGTTTGAGGGAGGGAGGACTATACGCACGCAGACCTGTTGTGTGTGTCCCATTGACCAGACAGCACCGTACGGTTTTTGCCCGTTTGCAAAGTCGAGCATCACAATTGGGACTGAACATGACTGGGCGCGCGTACTATATTCTCAGATGAGAGCAGGTTCAGTCTGTCATCGGATTGGGCAACTGATCTGGCGTGGAGAGTGGTACTGCTTATCATCCTGAAAGATCCAGGAAAAGGACCGATATCCGACATGCAGTGGCATCATGGTGGCCCGCATCATGATCAATGGCCGCACGTGCCGTGGCGGTTTCCAGAATGGGACTATGACGGGCCACGATACATTGATGAAGTTTTACTTCCTCATGATCGTCTTTTCCGTGGTGCTGTCGGTGATAAATTTGTTTTTATGGACGACAACGCAACATGTCATCGAACACTCGCTGTTCAGGATTGTCTGAACAGCGAGGGTATTCAACGTCTCGTATAGCCAGCGCGTTCTCCAGATCTAAACCTCATTGAAAATGTGTGGGATGCCTTTGGGAGGCAAGTTGCTGGTCGAAACTATCCTCCGACAAACAAGAACACCCCCTATCCGTGCACTCTCACAGAGGAATGGGATAAGGTGCCTCAACAGGGCCTTTGCTGGATAATGTTGTGCAATTGTAATTTTTGTGACATTGTGGAATGTTGAATCGCACTCCACGGTGGACATATCCCGTACTGATACCTTTTTTAAGGTGCCTGCTGACTTAGATGCATTGTTCCATTTCTCCGTTCGGTGAGATAAATGATTATTTTTTCTTTCAGATATTTCACAGCTTTTGTACTTTCCAGAAACAATAATGTTCTTATTTAATGTCTGAACAGTGTGGCAACTATATTTTATCCTACTAGGCCTGATGTCTCGCTTAATGTTATGCTACATAGCAATTTGTGATCCGTCCTTATTAATGCAGCAGTGTATGTCAGTCTAGACTTCATCAACAAAGCATCAAACTTTCGGTTTTTGTTTAAAGCCTGAGCGATATAGAGGTTGACTATTTTTTCTGACAAAGTTATTACATTTATCAGGACGCTGCAAGCCCTCTTTGCACATAAGGGGCTTGTTATGAATAATGCAGTGGCATTCAAGAATCGAAGATTATCCTAAGTCTGTTTAAACAAAAAATGAAACCATTTTTTTTTTGCCTAATATATTTGGGAGCAACCATCGGTGGGTTACTGAGCAATTTTTTTCAAATAAATTTTTCTTTCTCTTTCAGCAAGAAATTTCTTACAGCCAGTATAAATATCTGTGTCCTTTGTAGTTGTTAACAACGATGTTATCAATTAATTCTTCCTTAATGATGTTTCCTACACAATATTTGCAAAGACAGCTAAAACATTGCCGATTTAGTAATGTCCAATAATTTCGTCAAGACATAGCGATATAAAAGCGAGCGAAGTTAAATGCCTTCATTTTTTGCTTGTAATTACTGTAACATTTTCTGCCAATTTCAAGATTCTGTCTTTCATTGTGTTTTAGATAGAGGAACATCTTTGATACTTATCTTTATTATCAAAATCCTCAAAAGTGAGGCGCACATGCTGAACCAAGCTTCTTCAAAACTCTCCTCTTGAAAGGCTACTTTCAATGGATTATGCCAGTAACTTGCGCACTGGTGAACTGGATTTTGCCACATATTTAAACAAAGACGTCGACTGTTTATTTCGTCTTTATTTTGCACTTGTACGTAATTCTTTTTGCTCTGATTCGCTTTTTCACAAGGATTTGTGATTTGTTTTTCAAAAGCTGCCCGTTTATTAAGACAGGTGATGTTTCTTGCTACCTTCACATTTGTGGAAATAAAACACACACCTTTGTCGCCTTTATTGATCATGCCATATTTTTTTATATTTTCAAGTTCGAAATTTATCTGCACTTGCACTTACTATTCTTGCACTTTTTTTTTGTTGAACTAGTCATGTTAAATAGCAGTTAAAAATCGTAAATTTAACTGAAAAACTTTAAATGCAATGAAGTGTTGTCTGATGAAATTGACTATTCTATGTATGCTCTTGTTGATTCTCCCAGCCAAAAGCCCTTTTTACTGATGAGCGCGACTTCATGGGCAGATTTGTTTGTTTTTAGAAAATTGAGTGTTAAAAATGAGATTTCTGTAGTATCTCAGTCTCTTTGCTTTTGTCTCCGGTCATTTAATTTTTTAAAATAAACAGTGAGGTTATTTTTACAATTAGACTTACAAGACAGAATTAGATCTCATTAATAAATTAGATGTATACAAGCTGAACTATTAATGTAAACGTTAAATATGTTTTTAAACAACGGAGTATATTTTAAATAGTTGCTGATACACACACTATGCGTAGATAAACTTTGCATCCTTAGCAATTTAAAATATACGAAGTATTTACGCAAGCATAACAAACGAGTTTATGTCATGACGGATCACTCACCGCGTTCATAATACTTCGCGATAGTAACCAATTATTTAGCTAAAATGCCAAATCGTTTTGGTCGATGGCGTGCCCAAGTATTTCTGTCGCGTGCCATCACGGGCACGCGTGCTCATTGGTCGCCATCTTCTTGTCTAAAGAATCAGAGACTCTCCATCTCGCAGTTCGGGCCCTCGATTGGCGACGATCAACGTTCAACGCCATATTCTTCGTGTGAATTCAGCTTCAGCCCTCGTGACAGAACTTTCAACTTATTACTTTAATTTGATGGTGTCCCATACCAAACCATTGTTCCGGTTAATAATACAGCATCTCTATTGATAAATGGTTATTATTAGGAATGGTGATTAGAGCATGGTATAAGTTGATCTGACTGTCCACTTCACCGTCAAAATTTTCAGAATATTGACTAATGGACAAATCTTTTTCACAGCATAAGTTGATGGCTGAATGCGCTCAATATCAAAATGCAGTAGTCAGTAATCATAGTAACGAATTCAGTTGGCTGGTGCAATCCAGTCGCGGCTGATAGCCGCTGAACTCTGACGGTCTCTAGACATCATACACAGTGTAACAGACCAGGAATAATAAATCTGATCTTGGCTCAAAGTCCCGTTGCTGGAATGGTGTAGAAACTCAGGAGAGATGGAGTGGTCAGGCACCGATCTTCATCACTCTGACAGAGGCCTCGTAATTACGGCGATCCTCTTTGCCAGAGCCCTTTGCTTTGTGTCTAGTAGGCATCGTGTGGTAGCCAGATAGGCTGGTCCAGGTATCTTTGATCGTGTGACCGGCCTTCCTGCACCGAGCTTCCGGCCCCAGTACCCCTAAAGACCCAGCCGTGTAGGGCAGAAAGCGGACAGTAACGCTAAATCTGTCGAGAGCTCAAACGTCCTCCTGCTGTGGTGGTAGTTAGTGGAGAGGGTGTCAGCTCGGTGTCATCCAGTTGCTTGAACATGGTTCAAAATGACGAGTCATGTCTCAAACCCCTGTGGAAATGAACAGTGTGACGTTAATATTCACTCACTTACTCTCGCACTTGCTTTACTCCCGTTGCCTAGTACGACGCTAATAACTCGCCCTCTTATGCATTCGTTACCGCAATGATAACAGCCCAGCAAAGGGGGGGAATCGGGACCCCCAAAGCCCTTGATTTTTTCCGACTGATTATAATTCTGTATATAGTACGTAAAATTTAATTAGCATTTGTTACTAATGACTAATTTTATTGATTAATGCTAAGTATTTATTCAGCTTTTTTACTGTGTTTTGTTCCCGAAAATCGACAAAATCTAAGGAGCATGATACAAGAATGATGAACTTTCAACCCGCCACCCTACAAAAATTCCTGTGTATGCTGCTGTAAAAGCCCTTTTGTTGTTTCACACCACTCATATAACACAATCATTCAATCAAATAACAAAAAAAAACCCCTTCCAAAGGGATAAAGCTTCTAATTTCATCAGGAAGTGCTCGTTCCAAATTATGAGCTCTTCCACTTTTAATCCCTTTGCCCTCCACCTAAAATGGGTCATGATCACGAACTCGTGGTCGACGCAGTCCATTCGCGAGTTTGAGTCCTTGAGTACTCTCAAGATCCACCGAGTTCAGAGAGGTTGATACACGTTAAATCAGTTGTGGTTCAAATCCTCCTATTGGCGTGGTATGTTCAAAGGCTGTTTTTAATAAAGAATAGGACCCGAATTGGAAACATTTTTTCAGATTAAAGAAATGAAATATTAATAAGTTGTTCTGGATTCACTGTCCTTAGAGGCAAGAATTTTATCATTCTTCCGTTTGAGAATATTGATTAATTTTTCTGGTATAAAATGTGTTTCACATTTTATCCATATACCGTAATGTTATGGGCCTTGCCTTCACGTATTAAAAACAAAAGAAGTATTAACGGAATATTTGAAATTTTAAAAACACTATATTGTTAAAGACATATGAATTATACTGTTGTAAATCTCCATGGAAAATGGGTCATATTTCTGTCTGAAAATGTGCTTCGCGTTTAGTTAGAGTCTCGTACTTTTACCGAAGACAGCCTTAAAGAAGGTACCCACTCAGGTGTCGTCACTTGACTATGACTCAAAATTACGAAATTCGTCGCCATTCGTTGCTTTAGAGTACGAAACATTAATAAAAAAATAAATAAGTCCTTCCCCTCTGAAGAGTTCAATACCTCAAAGGACAATAGCCTTTTTGCTCCATATTCTTCATAACCCAACAATAAATTTGACTATCTGTGCCGATTTAGTTACTGACTATTAAACGTCTAAAGATGAGGCTTGGAAACGTCTTAACTTGACCCACGGTCAAGTGGCGACTAAGACACCTGAGCTGGCATCCCTTTCTCCGAACTCCTCTAGCCATCTCAACGGGAGGAGCTGGAACTTGACTGGATTTAGCTAAACATCCTTGGAGGCGTGTTCAGCACGACCTGAACCCATGACCCGCGCACGCCAAGTTCCGAGACCTATCGTGGGTCACATAAAACAAACCGAAAACTATTTCTGTTTAGAGAAAAATATTCTAAATTTAATAAGATAAAGTGAGTTACTCATTACGAGCTCTTCCCCTTTCAAAAATCCTTTTCACTTCCTTGTCACCCCCTTCCCCGGAAAAAATATAAGAAGTCAGTTCAATTTGTAAAAGATAGTAGATTTTTTCGAATCAACCAGTGTAAATAATCACTGCCATGCTGAAATAAAACTGACAACTCCTGTTTGAAATTTACCTCTTACACAAAACACAAAGTTGCTTATGCGCTTATTAGAAGTTAAAGAGATCTAAAAGTTTCTCTAGGAAAGAATTTTGTTATTCTTTGTAACAGAAATCTGATGAGACACTATTAGAATACTCCTTTCTCATTTAATACATCAAAGATTTAAAACTTGAATAGAAAACCTTTATCGAGTGACACAGTAACCTCAATGACTTTTTGCGCCAGAGGGTCGCCAAGAAGCGCTATAATTAATCTGACGGTAAAACAACCACCGACACTTTTCTTAGTTCATTGCAAATTGCGCCGTAAGAAACGCGGCAGGTGTCGCATCAGTGCCTGTACCATGCCATCTCGAAGAAGTGCTGCTCGTAGCGGGGCGAAACCCCGGCACTCATGGGGCAATCGGCTGTTCCGGCGTTGAAGTGGCGGAGTCCGGCTCTTCTCAGATGCGCGAAGCAGACAGACGAAGAACCCATGTCCAGTGGATTGTCCGGCAGGTGGATTTCTATACATAAGTGATTGACGCGTGAGAGAATTATCATTCACATTGAGATATGGTATACCGTATTAAAACGAATTGTAAAAACACAATAATTACTTACTGCAAAATATTGCATAAAGGTTACAATAATTCATTAGATCTATGAACCCGGTTCGGTGACAATAATAAGTCGTACATTTAAAAGAATTATTATCGTAAAAAATTTTCAAAGTAAATTTATACCAAGTGAGTGAGTGAATATTAACCTCGCACTTATTCAGCTACACAAAGATCTTCGGCGACGGTCCTCGTGATTTTGAAATTGGTCAAACGACGACGATGACACCTGAGCTGGCACTCTCTCCCCAACCACACCACACCAACGGGAGGAATTTGAGCTCCCGACAGATTAACGGCACAGTTGCCCTACACGGCAGTCTTCAGAAGTAATGGGCTCGAACTCAGTGACATCGGCCACCACGGCCACCAATTTTACACCGAAGCAATAAACATAATGCAAATAAAATTAATTTAAATCATTAAATTAATGGAAAACTCAACAAATATATCTATTGTCAAACATATATCTGAAAACACGTTATTTATATAACACACAGA
>BMAU01012399.1:0-10284 GCA_019973935.1 Trichonephila clavipes
ATATATATATATATATATATATATATATATATATATATATATATACAGAGAGAGAGAGAGAGAGAGAGAGAGGTGGCATTTCCATTTTGTGGCCCCGTATCAATGGTACGGGGCCCCGGGCTACAGGGGACCCAACATGTGTAATATTATATATCACTAACAGCGTTTTCTATTTCTAAAAAAAGGCCCCGAAGGAGTCTTTGATACGGGACCCACTCAGACCTAGCTACTCCAGTGGTGATAGGCCTCATAATTTTGAACTAGTTCAAATTACTAGATGACGGTTGAGCTTGCACCCCACTACCCAAACTACCCACACAGCCACGATAGTCTAGTGGTCACGGAAACGGACTAGTAGCCAGCGTGCCATGAGTTCGAGTCTAGGTACCACTTAAAACCTGCTGTGCAGAGGGGGCCGATGCACAACATGGTAATTGGTATCCACCTGTATGGTGTCGCACTTAATAAAGATAGCAGCTCCCGGGGAAATGTACTAGGTCTGCAATGGTAAACGAACAATCCGCAGTCCGAATCGAGGAAAAAAAACATTTTTGGAGTATTGATGAAGGTTAAAATCATATGAGATATCTAAGAAAAATTGCTTAGAGATAAAATGTTTTTAAAGTATTTATTACATTATATGTCTTTTCTTTCACTTTATAGATTTAAATAATTAGAAAATATATCAAATATATATACAATTTAAAAATATATGCAAATTTATTTTTTTAAACATTTTGAATGTTTTTTTTTTTAAGAAACTGAATATGCTGGACTGTGTGTGTGTGTGTGAAAATAGAGAACAAATTTTTATAAATATTTCAGGAAGGACAGAATTTATAAATATATGGAGAATTACTCTTTTCTTCGCTATATCTAAGAATTTCTCTTTATCATTGCATTGTTTACAGTAAATAAAAATAAAAATAAATTGTTCACAATTTTGACGTATTGCATTCTGGTATGCATCACAGCAATATGTTCTGAGCAGATTCAGCTTTTAACATTTTTAGTTTTGTGTATTTATCTTTTGTGTGTGTACAAAATTCGCAGTATTTTATTCCGATTCTCGATGAAGATATTTGATTAACACTGTCTATCTTTCATAAATAATATAACACTGCCTATTTTTCAAAAAATATATTTCAGGTACGATTTCCTTTTTTATCTGGCCAAATTATTTAAAATCACAAATAGTGCTTTTTTTTTTTTTGTATTTTGAAGTCTTAAATTTGGTGACTAAACTGCATTATATATCATATGTATTGCGATTAGATTGTTCTAATGCTGTTGTAATTGATTCTATATTTATAAGCATATAATTTAGGGAAGAAAATTTTCTACTTGAATATAGATATATATAATTTATATATTAAATTTGCATGAGTCACATCCTGTGATAGCGGAAGTTTAGTTAAATACATATATTTTTTTTGTGTGTGAGTAGCATGATTATGTAATACTGTGTATTTTATTCGTTGCATTTCCGGTGTGTTTTTTAGAATTGCGTAAGCTACTGGTAGAAAGGTTTCATAAAAATCTATAAGCATTTCACAAGAAATAATTCTTTTTAAAAAAAAATGAACATTAAATATTTATTTTAAGCTATTTTGTATGTAAAATAGAAGATTTTGTTTTAAACTTTGCTTTTGATACTTTGCAATTTGTTGTTTTTTATGAATATTAGTTTATAAAATACGTATTGGAGTTTTGCTATCAGTGATTATTGGGTAGTTCCCTGTCCCTCAGTTTATACAACATTTACACACACGACTTCCCAGAACACCCCACCGTCAGTACTTGCCTGTTCGCAGATGATTCCGCCATGCTTACGCAAGGTACCCAGCTCAAATACAACTTAAAAACATGCAAAACTTCCTTGACAAGTTACAAGATTGGCTCACACAATGCAGAATTTCAATTAACGTTGACAAGTCTCAAGCAATAATATTCAGAAAATGGGGAGTCATTGACCCCCCTTTTCAACTCACTCTTTTTGAAGACAACATACAGTGGGTCTCGGTAGTTCGTTACTTGGGTCTACACATTGATAGCCGCTTAACTTACACAAAAAGCATATCGACTATCTCTCAGAAAAATTCTGGGGAAGAATTCATTTAAAGGGGTCACAGGGGGTGTTGAAAATGTTTCGAGAGCACAAAAATACAAACAATTTTCGACAAGAAATAATTTTTGAGATTAAAAAATGAAATAATTTGATTCTTTTACACATTTCTTATAAAGGAATAAAGTTTCAAAAAGTATAAAATATCTAAAAATATAATCATAATTTTAAAAATAATAAGCACATAAAAATAAGAAAAATTTTTGTAAGAGACAAATAGTGAGTTTTTACGACGCGCATGATATTTTCTGCAATAATAATTCTAATTACTAGCAATAAGTTGATTTATAAAGTCAAATATATCCTTATTACATGCTAGCTTATCTTATAAAAAATAAAATAAAAAATAATATTTTTAAAAATAAAAAAATACATTTTTTAAAATTTTTTTAAAAATTCAATTTTTGTTGAAATATTTCAAAAATTAAAAATTTATAATACTATAAATAGCTAGGATTTGAAGATTATGATAGAATTTATAATTCTGTAAAGTTTTATACATCAAAGTATGATAGTTTTTGAAACGCAATGCGCGTAATTGAAAAACACAAACTGAGAAAAGGGCTTTAAAGTTTTAAAAATTGAATTTGAGAAAATAAATCTTAAAACTTACACGCTAAAAATTCTCCAGGATAATAATACATACCTTCCTGTTCCTGAAACAGCTCAATTTATTTACTCTTTTAATTTTCTTGGCTCTGCGAGCTTCAAAAGTTGATTCTTAAAGGCTCTGTCTTGACGTAAAGATTCGACGATTGTCACGTTCAGCCAGGGGCACACAAACATTTCTGTTAATTTTCAAGCCAAATTTCTCTAAAATAGTAATAAGTATTTGATTTCCATCATTAAAAACACTGGTTTCTAGATTTGAAGCAATCTCTGCAATCTGAAGCCTAGAACCAATCGTCTTAGGACAAAAACTTCCAAATTAATGAATTTAAACTTTCAGATTCTGTGTCTTACCTCCTAAACATTTCTTCAGGAGTGCCGGATGAGATAAGTCTGCAAATACAGGCTTAATTACATCTCGAACAGCTTTAGCAACTGAGGGTTTGTGTTTATAATTTTGTAAATTATTATTAATTGCGGCATTATATACTTACACCATGTATTTGGATTTGTAGGACAAAACCAGTGCATCGGTTCATCATCAGTGCTGCAAGAATGACCCCAAACAGCCCAAATAGCTTTCCGCATTTCCTTTACACTAGTAGAATTGCATCGAATAGCATTACCATAGTAATGCAAGTTTATCAATTAAACTATCAGTTAACCTACCTTTACCGCCAATAGTTTTACCATCAGATAATTTCTTTTTACTATATACTAATTTAAGCTTCCTAAGTCTTGTACCCATTCTCTTTTGCACATGGCCTACACATTCTATTTTCTGAATAAGATGGTCATCGCCGTATGGCTTGTTTTCAGAAAGGGCATTGAGTGTTTTTGTGTCGCCATCTCCTATGTAGTTCGAATATTTCAGGTTGAAAGCTTTTCTGATCGATTAAAATCCTCAACATCCCGTCAACCTCCATCTTACCAGCAGAGCCAGAATAATTTTTCTACATGAAATCTTATGCGCTCTTTTTGCCATTTATTGTACTTGATACCAAACTTTACCCCTTTATAACTGTCGCATCCTTTGCAAAATGAGGACAACACTTCCCTATCCAAAACCTTACTTGTTTCGGCCCCCTATTACAGTACATACTCAATCAACGATGAATGTCTTCTCGTCTTCCAGGTACCATCACCACTTACCGTTAAAAGGTTATCAGGTGACGAAGAATATTCTTCGACAGCTGCCATTTTCATGCTTTCTTCAGCGACTTCCTTCATAACAGGTGAAAGTTTATTATTAATAACATCATGTGATTTTTGTTCAACAGGATTAGGAAGACTCATTACAGCACAAAGGTTTTTAATGACTCTAAACCTTGGCCTATGCATCTCATTGCTAAAATAGATCTTCTGTTAATTTCTGGAGCATTATTTTTTATTCCCAGTGTTTTCACAGCTTGAAAAAGTACAAACACTCCCAGTTTTTACAACGTATTTCAAAATTCGAACATAAACCACGAGTGGACTTTTCATTAATTGTTAATGGTTTATGACATTTTAAACAACATGATACTGATAAAATAGAGCTAAAAGTTGAAATAAAATCAAAAATACGATATCCTTTGAAGTTTTTTCACTTACCTTAACAAGATTTGACTTTAATGAAGTCTGATATCCTGAGATTTTATTACTGGAAGCACACATTTTTATCTCTCCTTTCTGCAACATATGTATGAGAACAGACCTTCATGATTTGGTTCCCTCTAAATCTTCTTTTCTTCGAAGTTTAATTGAAGGTCTACGATGAGTATTTTCCATTTCAATCGAGAATTTTCAATTTTGATAAATGGTTTTAAACAACGCTGTTTTGAATTTCGATAAGCAAACAACGTGCTAGCATTACCAAAACAGAATCAAAACACATTAAAAAAGCGTGTGTTGAGTTGCAAGCTTCCTTCTCAATTAAGCAAGTGTTTAAAATATTTCATGAGGCTTTTTAAAAACAGAAAAATAAAACGTATGCGGAAATCAAGAAAAAGTGGGTGTGGCATGTAGCCATTTAAACATTGTTATTACTAAATTGCTGTTTGGAATTTTTCGAATAACTTTCGAAGTTTTTGTAGTACTATCACGTGGTTGGTATCAAAATGTTCAAAAGAAAATGAGGAACAACATATATTTTTTCAAAATTCGAAAAAATTTAACACCCCTGTGACCCTTATCTCCCTTGTTGGGAAATTCTCCTCTTTCCTTGAAAACAAAGTCATTTTATACAAGCAAGTTCTGCGCCCAATTATAACATACGCTTCTCCTGTCTGGGGAGCAGCGGCTGCCACCCACATGAAAAATTCAAGTTATCCAAAAATAAAATACTTCGACTCATCACTAATGCACTTTGGTACGTTAGAAATGATGTTATTCACTACGACCTACACATGGAGCCGATTTCTAGTTACATCACTAAGTTAAAACAGATCAAGAAAATCATTTTTACAATGTTCACTTATCCACATCCTAAATTGAAATACGCCTATCAAAATGGCGATACCGCTCAAAACCGCCGTAACTCAACAACAAATAAACATACAAATGCTCTACTGCAAATCCAGGGTCAGTTCAAATTTTCGGCATGGATTCCTTCCCTGGTCCTTCCTTTCATTCAAGCCTTTGTTGCATTCTGATGATGATGAATGACGAGAATTTTCCGCCTCTATCACAGAAAAAAGCCGCTCCTGATTTTCGGCAACCGAGTCCAGCATGGACACGGAGCAGCATGGACACCCCACCACTGACCAGGAGAAATGCAATAGAATGCAATCTCTCGAAGAAGAAGCGATTTTCGCCTTCGACAAACTAAACTTCCTAAACCTGACCCTTACCAGGCTGAATGCCAGTAAAAATCGTAAACGGACAGGACACTTCGAGCAAATCCAGAAGGACGCAAAGCAACAGGAGAGCCTGGCGGAGCAACTTAAGGGTGAGTTACTTTCGCTTGGTTTTTGCCCTATTCAGGATTGCCAAATCCACGCGAATTTAAACGCAACACAAATTCTTCAAAAAAGGAAGGAAGAAGCCCTAACGCTTCAACTTCTCCTAGCTAGCAGCATCTCTAATTCCAATAGTAATGTAACTGAAAATAATATTCCTAAAAGTCAGGAAACTAAAAAGAAGACAAACCGTGTCGAGGGTTTTACTTCGCCCGTTAAAACGGCGAAGAAGCAAAAAATCCTACAGAATTATTCAATTGGTGTGGACGCACCTATCAACGTCCAAAATAAATTTAATGTCTTAGCTGGAAGCAGCGCGATGCCGGTCTCGGTTAACGCAGCGGTGCCAGTTGCCCCCCAAAGCCCCCCAAGATCCCCTTCATCCACCTAAAATTTGCCGACAACTACAACCTGGTTATGCAGGCGATCACGAGAAAGTGGCCTAAATCCAGGTCGAAACTATCAGGGGAATACCTGAAGATTCTTGCCTCCACCGCGGACGAGCACCGCGAGATCACTGCTTTCCTAAAAGAAAAGGGAGAGGAATTCCACGCGATCGACCCTATTGAGGTCCGCCCCCAGAAGATAGTCATCAAAGGACTACCCATCTCCACTGATATAAACGCCATACGCGACGACCTCACCGAGCGGGGCTTTAATGTTATTAAAGTCGCCCAGCTCACGAGGTCGAAATCAAAATTTAAACTCCCGATCTTTTTGGTGGAGTTAAAAAAGCTCCCGGGCTCCCCTGATATTTTCCAACTGGAGACATGCTGCTTTCTGACAGTCAAAATTGACTCCTTCAACCGAAGACCTGGTGCGACACAGTGTTACAACTGTAACCTGTTCCACCACTCTTCGAGCAACTGCAACATAAAGACCCGTTGCTTAAAATGTGGTGAACCACACAAGACAGGCGACTGTCCAATAAAGACCAAAATTGAAAACCCCAAGTGCATCAATTGCCAACAAACAGGACACCTGGCAAACTCGCACCGCTGTCCGAAGTTTCCTAAACCTAAGCCAAAAAAGGGAGAAGCCTCCCAGAATAGAAATAGTAAAAAAGAAAATAATAATAATAATAATATTTTTAGCACTTCTTCTGCCACTGTGCAGAAAGGAGTGTCCTTTGCTAAAGCTTTGAGTAACGATAAGGAAAACCAGATGGCGCCACCCCTCGACCAAACCGAGCCGGCCAAATCGAAACCCGAGGCAACCACCAACCCTCCCCCTAAAGAAATAAGTAACAAAAATAGCCCAAAGAATGTCGCGTCCGAAAACTTCGGTTTCATGGACGCGATATTAGAGCTAAAAAAAGTTCTTTACTGACTACCCATCTCTTTTAGAGCTGGGTAGAAAGTTGAGAGCGGCTCAGGGAAATGAACGGGTAGATGTCTTCTACCGTCATCTCATTAGCCTCAATTAATGGACCCTAGTTGCTTCGGGTTTAGATTAGCATCCTGGAATGCGAACGGAATAAAGTCACGCATTGTCGAGGTGCGTGACTTCATAGATAAGCACCATCCCGATGTATTTTTAATCCAAGAATCCCACCTGGGACCGGGCGACGCTATTCATATTCCAAACTACACGGTCTACCGAAACGATAGACCACGCACCACCAGCAATCTTTCGAGAGGCGGCACGGTAATTTTACTCAAGTCTTCCCTCCCCCACCACCACACACCGACACCGCCGATGGGCACAGTGGAAGCGACCTCGGTCACTCTCACCCCACCCGGAGGCGACCCACTAGTCATCACTTCGCTGTATATCTCACCCAGCGTGAGCTACCAGCACATTCACACCGATGTAGAAGCACTTTTCAGCCTTGGCGGCGCTTCCATCATCTGCGGAGATTTCAACGCCCACCATACTTCCTGGGGTTGTCGGAGAAACGACAACCGAGGCAACATTATCAAAAACTTAATTGACAGTACAGATACGCAAATTGTTGCCCCAACCACACCTACACGCTTTGGCCACAACTCCGCATCCATCATAGACTTTGCTCTGACGAGAAATATTCACTGGCTCAGCCAAGTGGAATCGATCGCAGAGTTAAGTTCTGACCACAACCCATTAATCATTTCTTTCGACACAAACAGACGTTTCGCCTTTCCGAGGCGAATCGTGACTACAGACTGGGCGGCCTTTCGAGAGCTCCTAAGCCCCGCCCACTACACTTTTCAGCCAATCACTGCGCGCACGGGGAAGACGTCGAAACACAAGTTGCCGACCTCACCGACGCGATCATAAACACACACACACTCTCTTCCAAGCCGATTCGGGGTAGGAATTCCTACTACGTTTCGGAAGAGATCCGTCAGCTCATGATCGAACGGAACAGAGCCAGAAAAGTCTGGCAGTTCACGCGAGATCCGAGCGACAAGAGAGTGTTGAACAACATTCAGAACAGATTACACAGGAAGATCAAAGCCTTCCAAAACAAGATCTGGGAGGACGAACTTCGAGCTCTCGACCCCGACGACGGATCCCTCTGGGAAATGTCGAAGGAACTGAGAAAGAAGAAGTCCCCAGTTTACGCCCTTAATGGCCAGGGCGGGATCGCACACACAGACTCTGACAAAGCCGAGGTGATTGCATGCTCCTTGGAAAAACAATTCCAAGAAAATAACATTACTCACTCCTCTGATTCTATTGTTAACAGGGTGGTTGAAAATTATTTCTTGAATGAGAATAATTTCGACGCCCCCCCTCCCTCTCCCCCCTCCCATGCCTTCGGAGGTTCTTAATTATATTAAGAAAGCGCAAATTAGGCGCGCCCCAGGCAGGGAAGGGATAACTAACAAGATTCTCCAAAATCTCACCCTCCCGGTGATTTTTCAAATTACTAATATTATCTCTAATATTTTCATCACCGGACATTTTCCAGATTCCTGGAAACATGCTTCGGTGATTCCTATTCTAAAACCTGGGAAAGCCCCGTGGCGCCGCTGACAGCTATCGGCCGATCAGCCTGCTACCTGTGCTTTCCAAATTAGCAGAGAGACTCATTCTCTCTCGACTGAATGATCACCTAAATACTAACAAAATACTAATCTCGCAACAGCACGGATTCAGGCCTCAACTATCCACATCGCACCAGTTGCTCCGGGTAGTTGAATATGCCAAGTCTGGATTCAAAGAGAAAAAATACACCGGGGCCGTTTTTCTGGATATCCAGAAGGCCTTCGATCGTGTATGGCATACGGGCTTACTTTACAAACTTATCAAAATTAATACTCCTCCTCAGCTAACACTAATCATTAAATCCTTCCTGAATAACAGATCCTTCGCCGTCAGAGTCAACGACACTCACTCCTCGACAAAGCAAATAAGGGCGGGAGCGCCGCAGGGCGCACTCCTTTCCCCACCTTATTTAACATTTACATTAACGATATTCCAAAAACACGACAAACGACAGTCTGCCTTTACGCAGACGATACTGCGATCCTCACACAGAGCGCAAACAAAAATTGCATCACTCACTTTCTCCACAGACACCTCGCAGAGTTAGAAGACTGGTACAAAAAATGGAAAATTTCCATAAATCCTGAAAAAACAGAAGCAGTCTTCTTCTCCGCAGGACGCGGCACTCACAAGCCACCGCCGATATACGTACAAAACCACCCGGTCCCCTGGTCAAATTCAGTTAACTACTTAGGTGTCACGTTGGACCAACATCTCTCATTTAAAGATCATATTACTAAAATTAATAATAAATTCCGAGCTTTAGCCTGTCTTTATTACCCCTACTTCACTCGGAATTCTCCGTTGACAATTAAAAATAGGTTGCTTATCTATACTTCCATACTCAGACCAGTACTCCTTTACGCCTCTCCCGTGTGGGGACATGCTACTAAAACTCAAATTAACCGACTTGAAACTTCCCAAAACGTACTGATTAGAAAACTAACAAACTCCCCATGGTTTGTGAGAAACGCGGATCTCAGATTCACATTAAATCTCACAACCGTGCGGGAGTTCATTAAGAAAATAGCTAACAAATTCTTCACTAACCTAGAATTAATCGATAATAGAACTCTTAGAAAAATTGAAATTTACACCCCAGATCCTAATTTTAACAGACCCCGCAACATTTTATTATAACACTAATTTTAACAGGGAGACTCGTCTCCCACCCCGATCTCTAACTAACTTCTCCTCAACCGACTCCACCCCCTCCTCAGTAGCTGCCTCCCCATTGGACGAGCGTAAAGCTACACTACGATCTTTAAAACCGCCCGCTTCTGCGGCCACTTCATTGATCCGGACGGTAAAGGAAAGGAGAACCGGTTCGCCGGTCTCTCCCTACCCCAGCCGCCCAGCGCTACTGACTCTTGCCGTTGGTCCCAACCCTCTTTGGAGGGCGGGCCAATAGGCGCCTGAGACATCGTCTCATTTCACACAACTGTCAAACGCAAACATCACTGCTTCCAGTTCCTTACACACCTTAATACTATTTTCAAATTTGGCAATCACTTATTTCAATTATTGTACTATTTAAACTTAAAAAAGGGCAAACAACCAATGTGAAAGTACCATCCATATTGTGAATGATAGGAGATAAAGATCTCAGCACGAGATCAGGTGCTCCAGCTCCATCGA
>BMAU01012404.1:0-10867 GCA_019973935.1 Trichonephila clavipes
GCTAAGATGTTACAAACTTCTAGGAGAGAGGTAGGGGGACAACAAGACGACTCGAAGTATATAGGCAATGCTGGGTCGGAAATGCTTTCCTAAGGCTCCACGCGCCGACAAAATTTAGGGTGCAAAACTCCAACTGGTCTGAAAAACGGGAAAAATTGTCGAAACGCTTTGGGTTTTGGTGAAAATTATTGTTATTATTTATTATTTCATAAAAAAAAAAAAAATCTGAGCAATATTGCTGCTAAAAACATCGCTAGAGGGCGCTTTAGACTTTAGAACGCCAGGAAAAAAGTTTCAATATTTTTAAAGTTTTTTGATGGCTTTCATAAGTTGAAATCCTTTTAACTTGAATTTTGATACCAGATTTGGTATCCTCCGGGGAAAATTGATGTAAAAAATCGAACATTGTTCAGGGCACTTAAAGCACAAACGGTGCTAAAAAACGAGCAAAATGTTGAATTTCGGTGCGGTTTGCGCGAAAAGCATTCCGTTACTGACTAATTTGTTCAAAATAAATTTTGACTTGGTAGCCATTAATCAAAGCCAGAGGGCGCTTTCAGACATTGCAACTTAGAAACTCATTTGGATAATTTTGTGGTTGGGTGTAAGCCGAATAATTACTAGCAATTTTTCCTCCTAAATGAGATTCGAGTTGGTCTGTGTTGCAAAAAAAGTAATTTTATAGCAAAAAAATTTTAGTAAAAGAGGGTAAAAAACATAAGTACCAAATCACAAGAAGTAAAACACAAGGAAAGACTCAAAATAGGAGGAAAAAAAAAAAGCTGTTTACTAACTGCTATGCATAATCATAAAAGAAAAAGTAAAGAAAAGAAGGAAAACTGCTGTCAAAGGAGGTGTTCGAACTGACGCCCGCCGCATGTGATGCAGGCTTCACATCTTCGCTTCATGGAGCGTCGAACATTCGATAACATTTCTGGAGTGTTTCGTATTTCCCCGGCTGCTGCACTGATGCGTGCTACAAGTTCCTCGGCGCTGTTTACGGGTGTTTCGTACACCAAGGATTTCATTTGCCCCCAGAAGAAATAATCCAGACAGGAAAGGTCTGGCGATCGGGGAGGCCAATGCACTGGACCTCCACGGCCAATCCATCGTTCACCATATGTTGCATCCAAGTGATTCCGAACAGAAATACTGAAATGTGCGAGGGCTCCATCTTGCTGGAACCACATGTAAGTACGAGTCGCAGCGGTAACGTGTGCGCTGTCCAATAACTCTGGCAAAACTTGTTCCAAGAATATCAGGTAGCGTGAACCAGTCAGGTGATCAGGCAGAATGTAGGGTCCTATTAGATGATCCCCTAGAATTCCAGCCCATACGTTAACCAGGAAACGATCCTGTGCAGCCCGAGTACGTGTTACATGTGGGTTCGCTGCTGCCCACGAGTGGCTGTTATGGGTATTGAAAATACCCTCTCTCGAAAAAGACGCCTCATCTGTGAACAACACGGAGGCTGCAAAAAAGGGATTTGCAATTCGTTGCTAAAAGTACCACTGTGAAAAGGCCTGGCGAGGTGCAAAGTCACATTCTTTTTAGTGACTGAACGCGCAGGTAGTGAAATGGATGCAGGGCTCTATCATAGAGAAACCTCCAAACGCTACTGTATGAAATTCCGATTTCATTAGCGATACCTCGTGTACTTAAACTGGGAGTGGTCTCTACCATATCTAGTACAATTTCCTCGTTCAATTCGGTACGTGCCGTCCGATCTCGATTACGTGCTGCCTTCTGGAATGAACCGGTCTCACATAATTGCTGGTGTAGGTGAGCAAACATGGTATGAGCAGGAGTCCGCCTGACAGGATGCCTTTCGGCGTACAACCTCTGAGCGGCTCGACCATTGCAATCTGTGGCCCCGTACGCCAGAATCATATCTGCTTTCTCTGCGTTCGTGTACTCTGCTATCGTACAGCCAGTCTGTGTGCGATGGAAATAAAGCTTCCTTCCAGCGGACTCCTTCTTATCGTTTTGTCCCTCTGGCGGCTAATTCAACTCTCGACGGTGAAATTTGCATATTCTGCCTTTAACACTCTCTCGCTAAAATTTTCGCCGAGAACCCTGCTCGCTTCATTCACTGCCACGACACTTGCAATTCCTGGGCTACGTATCAGGCTTTCGATGGCCTTACTGCTTCAGGAAGGCATTTCCGAACCACCTTTCCTATGTTATTCCGAGTCGTCTGGGTGTACTCTACCTCGTTGGTGGAAGAGTACACCAGATGACTCGGAATCACATAGGAAAGGTCGGTCGGAAATGCCTTTTTACTTGTCTGAAGCACCTCTGGTTTTAAATTTGGCAACAATGTCAAAATTTGTTTTGAACAAATTAGTCAGTAACGGAATGCTTTTCGCGCAAACCGCACCGAAATTCAACATTTTGCTCGTTTTTAGCACCGTTTGTGCTTTAAGTGCCCTGAACAATGTTCGATTTTTACATCAATTTTCCCGGAGGATACCAAATCTGGTATCAAAATTCAAGTTAAAGTTTCAACTTATGAAAGCCATCAAAAAACTTTAAAAAATATTGAAACTTTTTTTCCCTAGCGTTCTAAAGTCTAAAGCGCCCTCTAGCGATGTTTTAGCAGCAATATTGCTCAGATTTTTTTTTATGAAATAATAAATAATAACAATAATTTTCACCAAAACCCAAAGCGTTTCGACAATTTTTCCCGTTTTTCAGACCAGTTGAGTTTTGCACCTAAATTTTGTCGGCGCGTGGAGCCTTAGGAAAGCATTTCCGACCCAGCATTGCCTATATACTTCGAGTCGTCTTGTTGTCCCCTACCTCTCCTAGAAGTTTGTAACATCTTAGCTGAAACACCCTGTATAAAGGGAGAAGGTCGGCTGGCCAAAAAACATGTTCAACTCCACTTTTATATATATTTTATATAATTTATATATTAGCCGTCCTAAGTCAGCAATGTTTATAATACTGCAGCATCCATTTTATAATTTTTAATCTAGTGTCCTTCATTGCATGTTCTCTTTACTGTCTCTGTGTTTTTTTTCGAATGTGATTGGTGAATGTTTATCTCTTGTCTGTAGAGAGTTAGACTGTATATATATATATATATATATATATATATATATATATATATATATATATCAGTGGCGCACACAAGGGGAGAGTCCTGGGGGTCCGGACACCCCAAAACCCTTGATTTTTTTCCGACTGATTATAATTCTAAGTACATAGTACATAAAATTTAATCAAGTATTTGTGGTTAATTATTAATTTTATTAATTAATGCTAAATATTTATTCAATAATTAGTTTTTTAACTGTGTTTTGTTCCCGAAAATCGACAAAATCAAAAGGAGCATGATACAAGAATGGTGAACTTTCGACCCCGGACTTCCCCCCCCCCTTGAAAAGTTCCCGTGTGCGCCATTGTTTTATATATATATATATATATATATATATATATATATATATATATATATTGTATAATCTTCTCTGGGTGTTTCATGATGTTGTATAATTGTACAGTGTGTGATCGGTTAAGGAACACTTTCACGAAAGATTTTTGTGTTCGGATAACGAACACATATTCGGATAACGAACACTTTCAAGAAAGATTTTTTGTGTTTGGACAACGAACAACGTATTCAGAGGTGATCAGGGAGACTCCCCTGAAATTATGGATGAAATTTTGACAACTGCTAGAGATCTGGAATTGGAGGTGAACGAGGATGACATAGAAGAGCTCAAAATGGGACATGAAGATGAACTGACAATAGAAGAACTCCAAGAAATTTTGAACGAAGAACACCAAGAAACACAACGAAATGTGTCTCCTTCTGAACAAGAGGAAGACTTTAGAGGACCAAAGAAACACAATGAAATGTGTCTCCTTCTGAACAAGAGGAAGACGAAAGAGTACCTATGCCAACATCTGCTATTAAAGGTCTTTTGAAAAAGTGGGAGGCTGTCAAAGCAATGGTCTTAGAATGGGAAACAAACCAAGCTGATATCAGTAGGGTTGGGGATCTTAACAACAACAATGCTATTAATTACTTCCGGAAAATCCTGAAAAAGAGAGAAAAGCAATCGACATAGGACATGTTCTTCAATGCCCCAAAAGCAAAAAATGAAAAGGACTGATTAATATCCAAGACTTTATGTGTATGTATTATTTTTTTTAAAAAACTTACTAAGAAAGTATTTATTTTTTAAAATTTAATTTTAAGGGTCTCCAGAACGAATTAATCGATTTTACATAGAAGTCTACAGTGAATCGATGATCGGTTAACGAACAATTCGGATAGCGAACATAGTCTTGGAACGGATTATGTTCGTTAACCGATCACCCACTGTATTGTTTTGTTGCATGGTTGCGCTGTCATTTTTTAGTTGTTGTCCTAGAATTAAGCTTTTGATTACATTGAAACACATTCCTAGAGCCCTCGCCTCTAAATTTAGAAATGACAGGATATGACTTTCTAAAAAAGAAGTATAATTATCTTTTACGGCACCATAACCCATTCCGCGAGTAGATTCTTCAAAATCCATTTTTAACCATCTCAACTCAAAAAAAAAACACTTTTGCCGAATTTCAGGTCGGTAAGTCTAATACTTTAAAAAGTTATTTTGTTGATATAAATCACCTCCATGATTCCCTTGGAAGTCTATTTCCGCAGAACCCATTCTTGTAGATCTCTACTCAAAAAAGAAACATGTTTTCCAAATTTCATGTTTGTAAGTCTAACAGCTCCAGAGATGCATGATGAGAGAGGGAGTCACTTTTCTCTTACATATATAGAGAGAGTGAGAGTTTCTTGAAGTCTCGGTCTCGAAATTTTTAACCATGGTCAAGAGACGAGAGCATCACCTGAGCTGGTACCCCCGTCTCCTAATTTCCACACCACACCAACACGAAGAAATTTGATCCTCGATAGATTTAACTTGCAGCAGCTTCCTCTAAACTAAATATAGAGAAAGAGATAGATAGATAGATATAGATATGAAGAGAGAGAGAGAGAGAGGAATGAGTGAAAGGAGAGAGAGGAGAGAGAATAAGAGTGAGAAAGGTGACAGAGGGGAGAGAAGAGGAAAAAAGGAGATAGAAACAGAAAAATAAGATAGAGAGGAAAGACAGAAAGAAAGGAGAAAGGAGTGATAAGGAATGTGGAAACATAGAGAAAGAAGGAACATAGAGACAGAGAGGGAACATAGAGACAGAGAGGGAACATAGAGAAAGAGAGGGAAGATAGGGAGCGAGAAAAAGAGAGACGATAGAGAGAGAGAAAGAGGATAAAGTGTATGAGAGAGAGAGAGAATAAGTTTTTCTGTTGATAAATTTTTTGTGATACATAAGAGAATAAAGATACAATAATATGAACTGATACCATACTTGAATGTATAAAAATTTAGTATAAACCGATATGCTAACTAAAAAATTTTAGATCTAATTAAAAAGTAAGTACAGCACTTAGAGAACATTTACATTTCAAGAAGATAGTGATTGGAAAAGGTCATATGAATTTCATATTCAAGTTTCTAGTCTCTTTTCTCTTTACACTTATTTTTACACTTTAGCACACTTTTCACGTAATATTTTTATATCTTTTAAGTGCTAGAGAATAATTCAAAGGATATTAATAGTTTCTAGTACTCACAGATTTTGATAGTAAAAAAATAAATAAAAACTTTTTGGTTTTAATACAAAACACTTCCGTGGCTATGTCCTAGAGGCAGGACAAAAATGAATATGCTGTGATTGAAGGAATAAATTACATTCAACGTACTCCCAAGTCAAGATGTCATATTGTAAGAAATTAAAGGATAAAAAATGTTACTTTTATGGAATACTTAACAGCTAATATAAAATATTATTGGGAGACGAATAAGTTGTTCTTTTGGCAATCATCATCTTGAACATCAAAGTATAATTTTTCAAAACCATCGAAATATTAGAACTAAATGTAGGTTTGTTGGTCACTCCGCATCAATAGCATCGCAACAGATGACCGGGATGCAATTAGGGCAAAAACATTTCGTAAATAGCTAAAACATTTCCTGGAAGAATGAATCCTAACTTAAACAAAAGGACAAATACATCAAAACCTATCCTTTTAAAAAATAATAATATACCTCTTTCATCATAACTGACATCATTTTTGAAAGAGAAGCTGTCCGATTACTTCTGATACCTAGCAAAATCTGTTACTCGTAGTTCACACTTGTTGGAGTTAACTACTGAATTGTTCAGGATTGATTATTACTTGCTAATTTTTTTTTCTGGATAAAGTAATGAAATTGTTTGAAATCTTTTTTTTTCATCAGATCATGGTAATATAATAAAATATGCATTGTCATAAAAATCATTTGTAAAACATATTTTTCTTCATATGTTTTTCAATTAGCCGTCACATATATCGCACACACGAAAAATAATGGAAGTAAAAAACGATGAATATTTGTGAGTTTCTCTGCGATGAAATTAAACATTAAAAATCTATGAAGGTTGTTTGATTCGATCATCAATTTCCGATTCACAGGCCGTTGCACCAATGTTACTATCATCGATGGTTCAGTTAATCAGTGGTAGAATGCTTTTATATCAATCAACTTTCATATCATCACAATCCGTTAGACTCAATTAATTTCAATAAATCATCGAATACAAGTGTAAGATTAAATAATAAGTTTAATGGAATATGGAGTGCGTCTGCTCTCGGTCACGTACAGAAGATCTCTGATGTAAACAACACATGTTATTACAAGCAGCGCCCTCTATACTGAGGGGGGTTCTACCATTACTCCCCACTTAAACTCCTGCGGAGTTTACATTAAGATAATTCAAATTCTAAGGTAATTCAAGTAAAATTCATGCAAAATGAAATAATACAAATAAAATTCATGCAATGTGATATAATACAAATAAAATTCATGCAATGTGAAATAATACAAATAAAATCCTATGAATTCAATTCTCAAATCATATTCATCATCAATAATTCTGAAATAAAATTAGCAATTCTTAAATCACATGCATATCAATAATTCTGAAATAAAATTAGCAATTCTTAAATCACATGAGTTATCAATAATACTGAAAATCAAATTAGCAATTATGTAAATAGAATAATATAAAGTTAAAGTTCAAGAAATTGTAAAATGTGTTCAATTGTTCTTCTCTACAGTTGCAGGATCAACTGGAATAGGTAAAGGCACTACCTTTGTGATGGCTCGTTTTAAAATACCTGTTGAGGTTTTCACATTAACTACTCTTACAAGACCATCACTACCGGGAAATACTTCAAGAATACGCCCCATAGGCCAGTCCAGGGCTTGGTGTTGGGATCCTTTAAAAGAACGAGCTGATTCTCCATCAGGTTAGGGTTCTGTTCACTCCATTTAGCACGGGTCTGAAGATGGGTCAGATATTCGGTGCTCCAACGGTTCCAAAATTTGTCTCTCAGGGATTGAATGAGTTTCCACCTGGAATGATAGGACAAAGAATCCGAAGCAGTATAAGGTTCAGGAAAGGATGACATTGCACAGTTCGTCAAGAAATGCCCCGGGGTCAAAGGGTTAAGATCATTGGGGTCCGAAGAAAGTGGAGACAAGGGACGTGAATTCAGAACTGCTTCGATTTGTGCCATCAACGTAGTTAACTCTTCGAAGTTCATGATAGCTGATTTCGCTACCCTCAATAAAATGCGTCTCATGGACTTAATGTTTGCTTCCCACAATCCACCGAAATGGGGAGAAGCGGGTGGAATGAAGTTCCATTCGAATCCCTCTTCCGCGCTGAATAGCTGAATTCTGTTGGACTTGCAAATTTCGTTCCATTCATTAAGAATGTTTCTTGCTCCCTTGAAGTTCGTTGCCTTTGGCAACATCATTTGATGTTTTGGAATTCAGATATGGTCGAATGTTTCAATCTACCTCCTGGGTCAAATAATCGACCTGTGGCTTGTAACAAATATCCTTTTGTATTAATTCTTTTAGAAAGAAATGTTCCTAAATCGCTGGAATCAAAATAGAATGTATCAGATTTTTCATTCCAACCAACTCCTAAGACCTTTGAAGCTATCAACGTGTTCAATGACTCTTTATGTTCATCTACTTCAAAATTTAAATATTTTAACCTTTGATTTAGCTCGGAAGAGTTGGTTCTCCATTTCCGAAGATCCATACTTGCATCTTCCAAAATTTGTTTACTTTCTATGCAGGTCGTCAAGGCTGCTTGGACACTGTCATTTCCACACAGAAAATCATCAACATACAATGACTGGTTAAGATGGTTAAAAGTATCAGGAAAAATATCCAAATATTTTTTAAGATGATGCTTTATCGTAGCTAAGAAGAAGAAATAGACTTGATTTTTACTCCAAATAAAACCTAGTCATACGGAAAATATCAAGCCGTTTGTTTTCTAAATCAATTCCTGGATTTTCATCCCAGAAAAATCTTGTAAAATCCCTTTCACTTTCGTCTATCTCAATCATCAAAAATGCCATTTTTATGTCAGCTACAAATGCAATTGGATTCACTCTAAATTTGATTAAGAGAAAAAATAGGTTAGGTATAAAATTTAGCCCTGTGTGTAAACAATCGTTCAAAGATAGCTGTGATTTCGCATGTGATGGCGCATCAAATACGATTCGCAATTTGCTTGTAGTTTTATCAGTACGTATTACTGCTCTATGTGGTAGATAAAAAATAGTATGCTTTAGATTTTCTTCTTCAAATGGAACACGTTCTATGATTTTCTCAGAAAGATAATTATTTACAACTAATTTGTAATCCTCAAATAAGGAACTGTCATTTTTTAAAACGTGATCTTAACTTTAGAAATCTTTTCCTAGCAACTTCTTCATTATTTTCTAATAATGTTTTCATGTTAGGTTTCAAGGGAATTTAACTTTATACCGCTTATTTTGGTATGAAATTCCGCTTCAAATTCAGACATTATATCATTATCAATATTTTCCTCATCGGACACCTCTGCTTCTATTCTAAGTTCTCTAAATTCCAAAATTCACTAAGCTGTTTAGAAATATTGGCTTCATTAACAATAACACTCATTGTTAAAATGTCCTCAGAATCTGTTTCGATTATTGCTGAAACTATATTATCAGTGTCCCTTTTCGGAGACAAATGGTCATCATGTCCATTCCGAAAACATATTGAGAAATGGTGGCATCCATTACAAATAGGACACGACTCCTGTTACACATTCCCTTGCTCTATGACCGTGCGACAAACATAAATAACAACAGCCCTTTTCCTTAAAATTTCTCGCTTTTCGTTCGCATTGAAGGAACGACAAGCGTCGAGATCATGACCTTTGTTGCAGTATAAGCATTTTCGGCTTCTAAGTTCTTTCTCCAAAGGGGTGAGAAATGAATGGGGTTGGAAATGTACTCTATTCGGGGTTGGCTTCATGTGTTGGAAATAGGAGCCTTTATTTTTTGTTCTGTCTTGCGGTGGAGGGGAATGACATAGTTTATGACTGTTTATTTGAGAAGCTCGTTCCCTACAGCGTATTTCAAAGTGTAGGAACCGCAACAGAGCGCTCAGGTCAAACCCTTCGTCCTTTTCAGAACGATTGAATTCCAAAACGAGTTCCGAGGGTATCTGTTTCAACAGGATGGGTGTTAATAAGTTTGAGTAGGATTCTCCTTTAACTCTAAACTTTCAAGACTCCTTATTTGCGTTTCTGCTCTATCGTACAAATTTCTTAAGCCCACAATATCAGTAGGGTTTCTAACAGGTGTTAAATTTAATAAATTGCTCAAATGAGCGTTAATTAACATGTTTTTATTTCCAAATCTATCTTTTAATAAATCAAAGAGCTCTATCATAATTATCATCAGAAATTGGAAATCCATTAATACAAGCAAGCGCATTACCACACAAATATGATTTTAAATAATTAAATTTATGAACTTTGCTTAGTCTATTGTTATTATGAATAGAGCTTTCAAATAAATTATAAAAATCTAACCATTCAGAATAATTTCAGAATACTTATTTATATGCAATTTAGGTAAATTTATGTTCATACATTCAAAACTATTGGAATCAATAACTTGGATATTTCGAGAAACTGTATCAACCTGGATAGAGTCAGAATTTATTCTCCTAATTTTTAGAAGAAAGCTTCGTTTTCCAAAATATAATCTTCTCTTTAATTTCTTCCGAAGCTTCCATATCTTCAGTAATAGTGTCAACAGACAAACGATCTTCAATTAGTGTATTTAATAAACTTAAGTTACTTTCTTTGTCATTTAATTGCTCTATAAAAGCTTCAAATTGATCAACAGGCTCATTTTCATTGTTGATCTTCCTTCAATTTTATTTATCAATTTTGTCAACGAAGAACGTACCGCAGTACGCTTCTTTTTAAATTTTGAGAGATCTTCTGACATTTTAATCTTCTATTCAGGTATAATTCAGTTTTTCAATAAAAATTCGGCTTACCTGAATTCACTGCCGACGATGATATTCCAACCTCTTGGTCGAAAGTATCAAAAATGATTCTTTCATCAATTTTCATTAATTTCAGGCCGTTGCACCAATGTTTGATTCGATCATCAATTTCCGATTCACAGGCCGTTGCACCAATGTTACTATCATCGATGGTTCAGTTAATCAGTGGTAGAATGCTTTTATATCAATCAACTTTCATATCATCACAATCCGTTAGACTCAATTAATTTCAATAAATCATCGAATACAAGTGTAAGATTAAATAATAAGTTTAATGGAATATGGAGTGCGTCTGCACTCGGTCACGTACAGAAGATCTCTGATGTAAACAACACATGTTATTACAAGCAGCGCCCTCTATACTGAGGGGGGTTCTACCAAAGGTTATAAGTTGATATATATATAAT
>BMAU01012408.1:0-138241 GCA_019973935.1 Trichonephila clavipes
TCTTTGAAAACCTAGAGCCAGCCTATATGATTTAGGCTTCTACAGTTCTGATATATATGTAAGGGGAGGGAACCAGCTCAAAGAGGAACCCAGGTTGATGGATCGCCAGCTGACGCGTCAGCTGACTGCCAGAATTGGGAAGTTGGCGAGGGAGACACTTTCCCCACGGGGTAAAGAGAGCAAAGCGAAAAAGAGTTCTTCGTTTTGGTGACGTTGCGAGGAGTTGCTGACGTAACGATGATTATTGATGTGGGGTTTTCACTTCCCAAAAGCTAGAAAGCCAATGGCTGAACGCACAGGCTCAATAACACATCCCTTTTTTCTTCCGTCTCTCTTTTTCAGTTAGCGCGTAAGAAATACTTGAGCCTCGAGTTCATGACCTTTGTGTTGCAGTATAAACATTTTTGCGGCTTCATTTGCGATTCACAGTAGTGAAGGGAAAGAGGTTGGTTCGGGGTGTTCTGTCATCAGATTTCTCTTACGATGTCGGGGAAAAAGAGCTTTTATTTTTGTTCTCTTTTTTGTGGTGGAATAATGACGCATGGTTTATGATTGTTTATTTGAGATGCTTGTTCCAGAACTGAATTTCAAGTTCATTAACCGCAAAAGAGCGCTTTGGTTAAACCCTTGAGTCCGTTGTCAACCCAAATTGCAGGCCACTTTGAAAAATAATATAATCATGAGCCACACATAAAAATATGTACCTTTATATCAAATTTGAAAACAAAAAAACATTTATTGGAGTGAAAATTTAAAACTTTTCTTTTTTAGTGTACAGGATTTAAAACCTGATAATTAAATTGCGGATTCTGTTATAAATCATGATTTGACATATCTGTACAAGAATTATTTACTACACAAGCTTGGGAAGAAGTAGAAAAAATATTTACATTGAAACAAAACTTTTTGGCGTTGCAATCATTGTGAAAGTGCAAACGACATAAAAAATATGGTTCAGTGTGATGATTTGCAGTTACTGGTAACATTGAAAATGCGTCAAGGTATTTTAGAATGGGTCAAAAATTAAAAATTAGCCTGGCGGATTGTTCTATAAAGTAAGATTGCAATGAAGAGAGTTATGGCTCCCTGGCGATACCTCTACATAGCATCGAGATTCTACCTCATGGCGATGTAGAAACGGGATCAATATCATAAATATTTCACAATAGCCATTGCTTATTTCCCCATTTAATTAATTATTTTAAAGAGCTGCCAGGCACAGGTCCCTGATGCCCCTAAGATGTTCTCCCTCAAAATTACAGGGTGAAACCCAGCCAAAACGTACTGTTACCTGAATGGTACTCAAGCTGGCTTAACGACAAGTACTTGTAGCCCCGCTGCAGCGATGGTTTCTTGGGCCTCTCGATCCGATATCGTCAGAAGACGTAAGGAGTGGCATTAGTAACAACAGAAGGAAAGCATTATTCACTTAACTTATTATTTGAAGTATTACTAACTCATCAATAAAAATACTCATTCTTTACATATTAATTAAAGAAAAATGTTTTCATGTGTTCAAAATTATACTTTTTGATAATATTTAGGATATTTAATTCCTTCTTAAGTCAACAAAGAAAATCTTTTATTTTAGTTACTTTTTTATTAAATAGTTACATTAATATAAATATGTATATGCATATGACAGACTTACAATATTAAGTGACAAACTAGAAAGCGATTTTTCTTGCAATTTTTCATTTTCGTTTTTATATACTATGGTGTTAGACTATTTTTTTGTTTGTTACTATTTTTCATTTATTGAATTTAATTATTCCTATAAAATAGTAATGTAAAAAAGAAATCACATTCTCAGAAATTAGGCCATCCCAGGAGGGATTCGAACCTACGACATTTGGATTCAAAGTCCAACGCGCTATTCATTGCTCAACAAGGCACAACGAACGATTTTCCTTTCTATATATTCTGTTGGACTATTATTTTTTTTTACTTTTTATTCATTTTTTAAATATAATGAATGAATTAATATTTGAAAAAAAAGAAACAATGGTATTAACATCAAGTGTCATCCACTGCTAGTTTAAAAAGATGTATTTGAACTTCAGTGGATGAATAGAAAGTATTTTATTAACGATTGAAAAAGAGTGAACTAGTAGTAGGAATTAATAAGAAATAAACAACATATAAAATATAGGCATTCCTTTAATACAGTTAAATACAAAATTAAGATTTTAATGAGAATTTTGCCCTTGTAAAGTTATACTTAATGACGCAATATCAGGGATATAGTTTGTGATTTTCAATTTAACAATGATTCTAATGTTGAGTTGTTACGTGGGGGATTCAGATTTATATCAGAATTTTTTTTTTACCCAATTACACCATTTTTTTTTTTAAATTTAAATGGAGTAGAGCTGGTTAAAGAAATATATAGAACAAAATACTCAAAAGACTATTACATTTTTGAAAAACTTTTTTTCTTAATTAATGAATAATTTTGTATTTGTTTAAAAAAAATATTTTTTAAAAAATGATTTATCGTGTAATTATGAAAAAAATTAAAAATTAATTACTGAATCTAATTGTAAAGATGGAACTATATTTATTGAAAATTCGATGAGAGTTTTCTCAACCGGTATAGAAACTAAATGTGATTATAGTTGGAAAATAGATTCCAAAAATAAAAAGAATATTCGATATTTATCATCTAGTTATTAGCCGTCATGTAGAAGTATTGATACGTTAAATCATTGAGGCTCAAACGTCTTCTCATTGGTGTGGTGAGGAAGTTAAGACAGGGTGCCAGCTCAGGTGTCGTCCTCGTCGCTTGATCATGGTTCAAAATTACGAGGTTCGTCGCCAAAAGTCCTCGTGTAGCTGAACAGAGCGATATTAATTGTCACACTCTCTCTCCAGTTATTGAGATTTTCATCGATTTGCAATTCTGTAAACGATTTTAGAATATCTCTATGTATAAAGCTAATAATTTATTATATTGCATTATAATTTGCATTTTATAATCATTTGCTCATACTAAAGGGGAAAAAATGTTTATTCCTTAATATGTGTTCTTTGTACATTAAATTCTGTACTTTCAACTGCTTTTTCTAATTTGATCATTTATATTTTGTAATCAAATATTATTTCTTAACTCAGTAGCGCAACAGCCCATGAGAGCCAAGACCTGCTGTGCCCATCTCAGTATACGTGATCCTGGGCGTTGAGTTGCGTGAGCAGATGCTTCGGTCATGTGGTCAATATGACGCGAAACTCTCAGTGTTTAGTTCCCAAGCAAGCATGACACTCCTTTATCGACCCACTGAAAGGATGAAAGGCTGAGTCAATCATGCCCAGCCCGGGGTTTGAAACTCGCACCTGTGGTGTGGAAGCGTGATGCACGACTACTCAGCTTCAATATTATTCCTAAAATAATATAATATTTTCTGTGTATATGTGTGATCAGCTTATACTTTTATCAACATTGTAACATCTTTAAAAATGTTTTACTTTTTGAGTGAGATTCAACGAGTTTGAAAACTAACGTTTTGTTCAAAATCTGTATGCCATCTATAAAATTTATAAAGTTTTTATTACATTTTATAGCATCAGAATCAATGTTAATACTTATATAAAAAATTTCTCTTAATTTTACCTTTTTCTATTACAAAGTGGTAAATGTTTACACAGTCTTTAAAATCTTAAGAATAACTTAAGTGAATATTATCAGTTATAATTTCTTTCTTTGCCGTATAAAGAAATTTTTGCATCTTAAAACAAGTTTCCTTCAAACCAACAAATTTTAATTTTTAAAATCCTGAAACTCAATGTCAGCATCTCTTTTTTGTTTTCCATAATTAGGTTGTATTAAGATGACTTAATGTCAAGAAATAACTTTCGCATTCGAAATAATCCAATCAAAAAAGCATGCGTTATTGCATATTAGAAATCATTAATTCCGTACAAACTTACCCACCCCTAGAAAAAAATTTTTTATTACTACAGTTAATAATAAAACTTGTTACTTATTGAAAACTTAAATAGTTTTTCAATGTGCATTCCATGATCATACTATAATTTCAAATATTTTTCTCAGTTCCTTATGTATATAAAAATAAGCTAATTTTAAAAAAAATAGTGCTTAAAAAATCCCATTCACGTTTGAGCAAAAGAAATTACATCGATTAACAAATGAAAAGGAGGTATATTAGCTGATTTAAATGTAATCATAAAAACAAGTATTACAGACATGAAAAATTAAAAACAATATTACTTTAGAATATCACTAATTAGGATTGATATCAATGAAGTTTAAAAAAGGAAATGTAAATTTTTCTTAACCAATTCGTATGAAAATAAAGATAAACTAAATTGCCTTTTAAGGTTGATTTAGCATTATAGTTATTTTTCGGATCTTAGAAATAAAAATTTTGGCATATCCGGTCTAAAGGAAATAGGTGGAGTCGGAACTTCCTCAAGAATGCGTTGGGCGTCTCTTTGTCCCTTCCCCTAGAAGCAAAGTTGAAGCAGATGTCTATCTCTTTTATGGCCCCTAAATTTCTGCCAAAAGATCAGAGTGAGGGAGGTCTTTAGTTATTCGTAGTGTCATTGAATATACGTCACACAGGCTATAAAGAAATATTTGTTTTTACTTTTTTTTCTTATAAAGTTTGAACTGATCAAGTTTTCCGATGAGAATTTATTTTATTACGAGTCAACACACTGTGATATACCCCTTACAATTATAACTAATTAAATCGGGATCCAGGTTTATCGTAGTCATGCTATATCAAATACATTCTCTATACGTTTGAAACAAATTTTTGTTACATAATGCTGTATTTTTTTCTTTCTTAACTAAATTATCACAAAAATAAATCTCAGCCAATAATACAGCGGCTTGCAGATATGATCCAACATTAAAATACAGAGAATAGAATAATATGCAAAAAGTTGAAATAAAAGCAAAGTAAAACTTCGGCATTTTCGAACAAATTATTGAAAATGGTGTTTTACCAAATTTAATGCAGTCGCATATTATTGAAATTGAGGCACCACAAATCTAATGTTTCCGTGTTATTTAGCAACCAATATCACAATTAGTCAACAATGTATTATATTCTAATTTTAAACTATGTTTTAGATTGTATCATATATATATATATTCCAAAAACTATTTATCAAAATAACAAATGTACTCACGTATGTGATCAGTTGTACAAATGTTTTTAAAAAATAATGTAGTTTTTGCATTGAATTTACAAATTTGTTAAAAAAGTCATGTGTCTTACAAGTCCCAATTTCATGTAGCTTATCCTCTTTTTTGTATGATATTTGGTTATTTGCATCGCTTCTTTAAAAGATTATATATATATATATATATATATATATATTATTATATATATATATATATATATATATATATATATATATATATATATATATATATATATATCCCAAGTGCAATCTCGGACTTAGGACCGACATGGGGTTAAACTAGTTTGATGGCGCCAACCTTCCCTATTGCAACTTGGTAATTTAACTGGAAAATTTTCAAATTTCAGAAAAAAAAAAAAAAAAATTAAAAAGTTAAATTAAATCATTATACTTGAAAAAATAAAACTATTCGCCATCTCATTCCGAAAGATATTTTTGCAATATTAAAATTTAAAACAATTTAGTGCATAATATAAGTGAACCCTCAAACTTCCAAGATTATGCACACATCTTTAAAATAGTTGTAAAGGTAGAAAAAAATAAATTTCTGATCCGAAAGTTCAAATCAAAAATTATCTAAAAATCAAAAGTTCAAGTTAAAAATCCGAAAGTTCAAGTTAAAAAATCCGAAAGTTCAAGTTAAAAAATCCGAAAAAGTTCAAAAAATCCGAAAGTTCAAGTTAAAAATCCGAAAGTTCAAGTTAAAAAATCCGAAAGTTCAAGTTAAAAATCGGAAAGTTCAAGTTAAAAAATCCGAAAGTTCAAGTTAAAAATCCGAAAGTTCAAAGTTAAAAATCCGAAGTTCAAGTTAAAAAAATCCGAAAGTTCAAAAAATCCGAAAGTTCAAGTTAAAAATCCGAAAGTTCAAGTTAAAAATCCGAAAGTTCAAGTTAAAAAATCCGAAAGTTCAAGTTAAAATCGAAAGTTCAAGTTAAAAAATCCGAAAGTTCAAGTTAAAAAAATCCGAAAGTTCAAGTTAAAAATCCGAAAGTTCAAGTTAAAAATCCGAAAGTTCAAGTTAAAAATCCGAAAGTTCAAGTTAAAAAATCCGAAAGTTCAAGTTAAAAATCCGAAAGTTCAAGTTAAAAATCCGAAAGTTCAAGTTAAAATCCGAGTTCAAGTTAAAAATCCGAAAGTTCAAGTTAAAAAATCGGAAAGTTCAAAGTTAAAAATCCGAAAGTTCAGGTTAAAAATCCGAAAGTTCAAGTTAAAAATCCGAAAGTTCAAGTTAAAAAATCGAAAGTTCAAGTTAAAATCGAAAGTTCAAGTTAAAAACTCCGAAAGTTCAAGTTAAAAATCGAAAGTTCAAGTTAAAAATCCGAAGGTTCAAGTTAAAAATCCGAAAGTTCAAGTTAAAAATCCGAAAGTTCAAGTTAAAAAATCCGAAAGTTCAAGTTAAAAAATCCGAAAGTTCAGGTTAAAAATCCGAAAGTTCAAGTTAAAAAATCCGAAGTTCAGAGATTAAAAATCCGAAAGTTCAAGTTAAAAATCCGAAAGTTCAAATAACCAAGTGAAAGTTAGCAAATAATCCGAAAGTTCAGTTTTAAATAATCCGAAAGTTCAAGTTAAATAACTGAAAGTTCAAGTTAAATAATCCGAAAGTTCAAGTTAAATAATCCGAAAGTTCAGGTTAAATAATCCGAAAGTTCAAGTTAAATAATCCGAAAGTTCAAGTTAAAAATCCAAAGTTCGAAAGTTAAAAATCCGAAAGTTCGCTAAAAAATCCGAAAGTTCAGTTAAAAAATCCGAAAGTTCAGGATTAAAAAATCTGAAAGTTCAAACTAAAAATTTCTAAAAACCGAATGTTCACATTAAACACAGTATATTCACAAATGAATAGAGTAAATCATTAAAAATACAGTATATTCACAAAATGAATAGAGTAAAATCATTAAAAGACTCACCAAACAGTATCCCATCAAGAATATGATCCATTTCTTATTGCACGACATTTCATTTTTAATATATCAAATACACATATTTTGTTCATAACATCCAACCATGTCAATCCAATCGATTCTTGATCCAACACCAGAGTATGACCACTTGTCATCAGATGCAAAACCATATCACATGCAAAATACTTGCTTGATTGATTGGTCATAAATGTCTGATTGACATAAATGTTTAACTGGTAATAAATAATTTTAAAGTGTATATATAGTCGTGTAAATATTGTTTTAATTGTGTGTGTATTAAAATGTATATTAAAATGTAACCTGTGTGTGGAATGTATATTAAAATGTAACATGTGTGTGGAATGCACAAATTCTTCACAGCTGGACCACTAACAAGCTGACTTTGTGGACTAATGTTGTGTGGTGGATTTGTGCATTTACGAGTTTAAAAATATTTTTAAGAAATATTTCTGATCTATATATTTTCTCAGGAAATTGATGGGATAATCATTTTGTATGCACATTAATATAAATTTCTGGATATTTTTGAATCAAACTAGTTTAACCCCACTTATCGGTCCTAAGTCCGAGATTGCACTTGGATATTTTATAAATTTTTTTTTTTATTTTTATAATTTTTTAATTTTGTTTGAAAATGATGGAACATTATCTTTATATTCGCCATTGATATTCTGAAGTGTTTTGGTATTTTGGGATTCATATATTTCAATTTTTAAATTGATAATTGTGATTGTTTTTATATATTTAAATATATATATATATATATATATATATATATATATATATATATATATATATATGTACAGTAGCGCACACAGGAATTTTTCACGGGGGTCCGGGGTCGGAAGTTCACCATTCTTGTATCAGGCTCCTTTTGATTTTGTCGATTTTCGCGAGCAAAACACAGTAAAAAACTAATTATTGAATAAATAATTAGCATTAATTAATAAAATTAATCATTAATAACAAATACTTAATTAAATTTTACGTACTATATACTTAGAATTATAATCAATCGGAAAAAAAATCAAGGGCTTTAGGGGGGGCGGACCCCTAAAGCCCTTGTGTGCGCCACTGTATATATATATGTCATGATTTTTAAGACAGAATCAGATTAAAGTTAGAAAAGTGAAAAGACGACCTTTATTCTTTCATTTGTACATTTGTTCTGACACTGAGAGCAGAGAGGAAAAAAGTACGCCACGGTGGTGGTTTCAAGTGGATAGCACTTGAAAAACACATGTGGTACGTATCGCGGATTTTATGATAGTATTTGAAAGTTAATGATGACACATATGGGGGCTGTTAAATCTAACGATCTGGAATTAGACATGTTTATTGGCTAGGCCATATGTTCGGAAGAAATAAATGGGTGATTAGTTTGATACTTGAAGATGGGTACTGAGAAAGATGAGTCAAGTGCTAGATAGGGAATTTAATTTTTAATCTAATTTAATTATCCTTACATATATATACATATAATGCAATTATTTATGAAATTAAATGGCCTTTTATTTCAGAAAAAAAATGCTACAGTTGCAATTTGATAAAAATTATCTGTGTCATCACCCATTTTGCGATATTCAATGCTTCACCATATTCTTTATCACTTTGCGTGATTAAATTTTTATACGTCATTATGAACTAGGATTGGCATAATTTAATGTATTTAACATTACATGAAAAGCAATTGATTTACACTAGAGGACTGTGAATATTATCTTTGACTCAAAGTAATTTTTTTTCCCACTTCAGTATTTATCAAAAAAGAGCACGGAAGAATAACAAATAGAAGTAATACTATTATATGGTTGAATAAATAAACTATTTTCAGGGTATATGCATGTTTTGAAGAGTTAAAAGCAGAAAAATAAGATTATCATCCTTACCCCCCCGACACTAATCAGTAAGAATCACGCTTTTTTATGACTGTCTAAAAAGTTTGGGAGGAGGGTTGGAACTCAATAATTAAATTAAACAGGAATTTAAGTATGATGTCGATTATATAGGTAAACGTGTCTTAAAATTTTAGGGACATTCTTAGAAATAAAATTTTATTTTTATAATTAGATACATTTCTATGGAAAAACTCTATTTAAATTATTTAAAATTAGCAAGGGTATAAAATTACGGCCGGAAAATCTCGTAAAAAATTCTAATCACTTTTTCATAAAAAAAATTAAAACATGCTTTGTATACTTAAATTAATATAAATTTAGAAGTGCTCTTTTTTAGTAATTTGTCAATAATTGGCCGTATGATTTTTAACATAGTAGAAAATGCATCCCTTGTATTTAAAATAATTTACTGTAAAGAAACAATTGTGTGAAATTGTGGTTTCTATTATTGCTAAGGTAAAAAATATTTCAATAAACCTTTTCGTTCATTTTGTAGGCATTTAAATAAGGGAATTTATTTTTAATTCGGTGTTTAATATAGTTATTTTAGAAGAGGAAACCATAAGAGAGTATCCTATGGTTTCTTACGGAACAAGAATTCTTGCATTTTAAATTTGTGAATTTTTTAACTTTCTCTTTATAAGAAAACTTATTGCGTGTACATTAAGCCTAGCGTGTAGAGAGAATTTAGGCTTTTCATACCATTGAATTAAAAATTATAACACAGGCAGTATGTAATTCAATTTTTTGTCTTGTTCGAACTCATTTCATTAGGTAAAAAAAAGAATTGCTTTCACAAATATGTATTTATATATGAATAATTACTTTAGCGGTAAGATATAATTGAAATCCACTTTTCATTATTTTATTTGGCATAAATTTAGTAACAAATTGAGTCGAGTTTATGCATTATGTGTGCAGATATATGATTATACTATGGAAGGATATATACTAATTTCCGTTTGAAAATGAGTTTAATTTAAAATCTGATTTAGCTTGAAAGTATGAGAAAAAAAAATTGTTTCTAGTTAATTTTGGAAGTCTGCTTTTTTATTTTTACAGAGAGAGTTTGATATAAAGTGATAAAATATTAAGCTTTTAAAAATTTTCCGTTTATATTAAACAAAAATATTAGAGAAACTCGATTCATTGTCAGAGTGAAAACCATAGCTTTCGGTCAATCCGTCATTCGACTTGTATCATTATGAATATATATACATATTGAATTGTTATTAATAAAACAAGTATTTACGATTACGTAGCGATCAAAATGTAATTTGATGACCCACAGAATGAGCGAAACAAATAACCGATTTAATAAAAATCTATCAATGAATATTCAGTGCACAAGCTATCTAAAATTATAAATAAACATTATATTTTGTAGAATAGAGAATTAAATACGAAAATAAGCTTTTCAAATGACTTTAGTAAACGCTTTTTATTCTGTATCAAAAAACTTACCCTTTCGATTTATAGTAATAACATTTGTAAAAGATCCGATAAAATCTCTTATTGGTTATATTTAAAATACTTATTTGTAACATCTACAAAATGCACAACAGAGGAGCTGCTTCTTTTTTGAATTTCCGTGCCATGAGTAATCGTATTATCTAAATTAATCCAGTATCGTTTCGTTAAAAACCCGGAGCTTCAAAAAACAATCAAACAATAATGTAAGCGCTTTCTGCTCGCAATTGTATTACTTACCACTGCAATTACATAACTAAACTCTTTATTCAAAAAATAATGAACAAATTATTTAATTTCATTTAAAATAAATTTGTTCCGTGTATTTAAACTTGCTATTTCGAAAGATGGTTATATATTTTTTTATGCTTTCGATAAGAATATTGCTTTCACCGTGTGAACAGGTCCACGTCTAATGCGAAAGTGAATGATTGGCATCGTATTCAAAGCAAGCGCCGATATTGGCGAGAAATTCGCTAAGCTCTGTAACCCTGCAGACTGTCATCCCCTTGTTTCCTTCTCCTCTCCTCTTCTAAAAAAGTGCTCTTTATTTAACGACTTCCCAAAACTGCAACTGAAATATTTTGATCTATTATAAGCGCTAGTATTACTACTGTTGTATTTAATAATTTGTAGTGCATGATTTGGAGTTGTAAAATATTTGTAAATTAATCATCTTACTGTTTTAAATGGTGAGAAAGCTTCAAAACTAATTCTATTAATTAATAAAAATGCGAAGTTATCGATCACTCAAGACAGAACTGTCGGTATGTTTTTTTAATATTTTCTTGTTTTTTAATAATTGTGGAAAATATGCTTTTTTAAATTTTGCTTCTTTGTTTTTAGACGAAATTTAAAGAATCTGTTGACAAGAATAACTTTAATGAGTTCCTTAAAGCTTCAAAAACACTTCTGTCTTCTTGGAAGTAAGTATACAAAAATTGTTTTTCATTCCTAATTTAAGAATTTTTTCTAAACTTTATATCTAGGTGAAAGGAGACATATACATCACACATACATTTTTGTTGTGTTTAATTTGTTGATCTGTAATAAAGAGAAAGAATAAAATGATTGAAGCACTAATTTTTATTTCCCAATATTAGCTCACTCTCTCTCTCTATATTTATATATCTTGTTCAAATTTTCAATCGTTAATAAAATAATTTCTATTCATCCAATCAAGTTCAAATAAATTTTTTTTTAAAATTTGTACTGGATGATACTTGATGTTAATACAGTTTTTTAAAATATTAATTAAGTATTAGTTTTTGACGCCAACTGAGAATCCTCTCTGTTGTAACAATGTAACTGTTAAAAAAAAGACAAAAGTTGGCATTGCAAACCTGTTTTTCAGCCAAACCGGGTTTGCATTGTTACAACAATGCAGGCAAATCATGCTCTTTTTTCAATTCCTACTATTAGTTCACTCTCTCTCTATAAGTATATTTATATATATCTTATTCAAATTTTCAATCATTTATAAAATGCTTTCTATTTATCCATTCAAAATAGGAATTGACTTAAATTTTAAAAAAAATTTTATTTTGAAATTGTGTTTTTTCAAAATAAATTGGTCTTGAAGTGTTCATGAAAAGTTAAAGTGTTATCGAGGTACTTAATTTTTACTATCCATAAAAAGTAATATATTACTACCCTTGGCAAGTCATTTCAAATGATGACCCATTTAGTTCAGATTCCAAAAGTGTACAGCATTTGTTCTTTTCTATCCATAAATCAGCAAAGATTCTTGCTCTATTTGTGACTGTGATTATTAGTGTGGCTTATTTAGTGAAAAAATCACTAAAATCTTGGAATTTGTGGTCATAGTACCTAATGATGTGGTAGAGGTGTTTTCACGACGAAGATGTTTTGTTAGTAAAAAAATTTGCTATGATTGTAATGGACAGAAAATAAGTGTTGTACCATTTTGGAATCTTAACCAAGTTGACTATCTTTTGAGAAACTTGTGCTTGGGATAGAATGCAATATTTTTCTTATGAAGAGTCAAAGTTAGGTAAAATCATTTTCTTAAACCCAGACTTAAATTAGGTTAAATTTAACTAAACCAGCTAAGCATATTGCTCCCCTTGTGATTGTAATGAAACTAGAAAAATATAGAAACTCTTAAGATCAGGTTAGTGTGAAAAATTGTTATATTTGTGGTCACAGTATCAAAAGATATGATGGTTGGTGTTAATTTTCCACATTTTCGAAAGTATGCTAGTCATCACATAACCAAGTGATACAGAATTTTTATTATAATTTCCCCATAGCTGATATCTCACCCCATGACTGCTTGATGTTGAGTTTTGGAACACCATGTTGAATCACTTTCAGCCATTCTTGATTGTAATTTGGTGCCCTTGTTGCGTTGGAAATATCTGGAATAAGGAATGATTATTGAAAGGAAACCGAAAAGGCAGTCTTTAAAAGGGACTGTCTTACATTTTGCCCACTGAGGTTAAGGTTGCCAGCTTGGCCTTTTTATATTGCCTATTTGATGAAATTTATTTAATATCTAAACATTTGGTTTCACTCAGATCCAACCACAATTCAGGTTCTTTGCAAAATGTACTCAATAGAAAAAACATTTTCAGACTGGGAAAATACTTCAGCTTTCATAAAAATTTGCAACAATGAAATTATATATTGATTTATGATATTGCATTTTTAAAATGTCAAAATATTGAGTAAATAACCAATGTTATACTTAATAATTGTAAAGGGTTAGCTCATTTTGTATTATGGCGTAGGAGAAAAAATTGGATCAACAAAGATAAAAATAAGTCATAAAAAATATGCTGTCAAAAAAAAATGAAATCTCTCTCTTAAATAAGCCAGAATTAATTTTAACCTTTTTTTTATTTCTGGAAGAATATTCCAAATTCCAGTCCCTATGTTTTAACATTATGCGAATACAGCTTTAAATCTATTCTCTTTTTGGCAATTATTTTCTTGCAATATTTAAAATAATTATTTGCATTGAATCACTTGTATATCATGAATACTAATTCTTATTTAATGTTTTTTTTAAAAAAGGGAAAATGATTTCAAGAATATTGTTGAACTAACAATACGAGAAGTTCTATTGGATTTAATTGTAAGTATGCATTCTGTTACTTGAGTTGAATTTTTAGTTGAAAGAATTGTAGTGAATTTTTTAATAGACAGTATTTTCTCTCAATGTTTTGTGTTGCTATATATAAAATCACTTAAAAGAGGAGTAAAGTATTTACACAGAAAATTATGTGAAAGAAAATTGGTAGCAAAAAATAAAATTTTGGGTGCTAGTTTGATATTATGGGGCTATGCACCAAGTTGTTATATATGTTCGCCCAGATGGGTGATTGTATTACAATGTGGTTACCTTGATATTTTTATCGTCTGTCAATGGGGTTGCCATGGGAATAATGTATATTAGAGTTAATTTTTATTGGTTCCCGTGGTAACCCTATTAATTTCAGACGATTATAATTCGATTTCTTTGAAAAATTTAACCATTTTCAATTGCATTTGTTTCTAAAGCCATCTGCTTCACTCTTCTGTTGTATTTTGTGCTATTTTTGAATATGGATGTTTCTAATATTGGCGAGTACCAGAATATTTTTTTAAAAAAAATATGAGGGTTGGGCTTTTAATTTTTATGCATTTCCACTTTATTTTATTTGTAAATAATGCATTTTTAAACGTTCATAGTTCGATGAAGTTCATTTAAGGAAGTCGGAGTTTTTGGAATATTGCAACTTATCAGCACTTATTGATATTCAATGTTAATTTTAATATAATTTATGTAGTTATTTTATTTATAATATAATACAAAAATACAATTAGTATTATATGTAATAATTATAGAGTATTCTTTTTTTTAATTAATTTTTTTATTATATTTATAAATATTATTACATATTATGTTATTCATTTATAATTATTATGTTATTTATTTATAATTATTATGTTATTTATTTATAATTATTATGTTATTTATTTATAATTATTTTATTATATGAGTATTCTTATGTATAATTTTTTTATATTACAATATTATTTTTTATAATTACTATTAAATTATATTATATGATTAATATTATGTATAATAATTATTAAATTATATATGAATATTATATATAATTACTATTAAATTATATTATAAGATTATTATATACTGCATAATATTAGTAAATGTAACTTTTTATTACATTATGTTGATAATCATTATTGATTGATCTTGGTTAATCTCAATCTGTTCCTATATTCTTCATTTGAAATAGATTTCACTGTATTTCAAAACAGTTCTTTAAATTATTTTCCTGATAATTTGTTACCACTAGGCCACCATCTTGGATTCTATTTCAACGGCAACATGTGCTGCTTGGTGTGATTTGCTTGGCGTATAGCCCCATGATATCAAATTAGTTCCTAATTTTGGCTCGATAGAAAAAATGGAAACCAGAAAATAGCTTAAATATTAGTAGTATTGGTTGAAAAATATTAGTAATGAGGAAATTAATCTTTTGAAATTATTGCTAGTTATATTTTGATAGTTTTTAAATTTTAAAAATTTAATTATGGAAGAGAGAGAGGAAATCAGTGGCAAATGAGATATTTTCTGTGAGAAAGACAAATTAACTTGAGATTTTATATTGGATAAAAATAACAAATTGAAAAATTTTAATAGATATTGAAGAAATAAAAAAATATAAAAATTAAGTATTATAAAAACTGTATTAACTCACAAATTTACTATTAAGAAATTTAAGGAGAATATTCTGTGAATGATTGTGTAATGTATGAAGAGATATATCTATTATTTTAAATTTAAAAAAATTGTTTAATACTTGTGTATTCATGTCATTTTGAATAATTCTAAAAGAGATATCATGACATTATGCTTAAAAAAATATTTTTTCAGATTATTTAGTAGAAAGATGATTATAATAATCCTTTTTGTATAGTTATGAAAGAAGAATATTCTTTTTAGAATATTTTCAAGGGGGCAAAACTTATTAACCCTCTGAGTGGTTAGCTTTCTCCTGAAAAGTTATTCCGAAAGCGTTTACTCTTATTTTGCCATTCGCTTTAAAAATGCAACAGACTTCTTTCCTTTCCCCCTTTTAAAACTTGGGAGGTTGAATGGGGACAATTTTATGACTCAGTTCGGTCCCTTTGTAAAGTAAGAACCAAGAGATCAATCGTTTACAGCTAGCTGTCAAGTTGCCTTGGGCAATCTTGTTTGAAAGTTGTAGTGCAACTGGGTCGTTTCCCCTATATGTTTAGTCACAGTAAAATTAAAACAAAATGAAGGGTGGAAAAAAGGAAATAAATAGTGTGTTAGAAGTTGAAAAATAATTATATTTTCTTCAAACAAAATTTATTTTTCTGTCATTTTTTAAAAATTAAATAATATATATATATATATATATATATGTTGGTATTGCGATTTGAACCAGAAAAAAGCATCCTGTGTTCATTTCTGAATATGAAAGTAAGAAAGCGAAAAACTCACTTTCCTGTTTTTTAAAAGTAATGAGGTAAAAGAGCTTAAGGCCCTATCTTTTTTTTAAACAATAAGACAATAAATGGTGCATACGGTGATATACATACGATGATTATATTTATGAAACAAAACCGATCTTTCTCTATTCAATTATATTTTTAATTTAAAATAACATAAAAAAAAGATTTCAAGACTTTTAATTTATTTTAATTAAAATCATATAAATGATATTTTTATGTTAACTGAATATTTTTAGGAAAAATCTAAATTTTCATTCCTAGTGTTCTCCTTTTCGAACTTCTTGTATTAAATAAAAATTTCTTTTCTACATCGGCATTTGTGATGGACATAACACACATTCAGTCAGTAATTTTTAATTTAAATGGGGGATATACTTCTTCAAATGCGCATGACAGTACTTCTAACCATATTCTACTCAAGTTTAATTTCTTATCTTTCTGTTTCTTTTATTACAAGGAAAAATGTCACACATCGATAACTACATTTTCACACAATTCAGTCATTACAAATTCTATTGTGAGAAAAGTTCTCCCTAATTAATTTTGTCTTTCAAAACAGTACACTTAAAACAATTTTGTTCAGTGAAGTTAACCGACAGTTCCACAATGTATCCATACCAAATTTTAAAAACAAATTTAACATTTTGAAATGTATCCTGTATTAAATTTTTTGAGTATACACAAATATTTCCTGCTGTATGGAAGACATAGTATGAGATGTGATGTGTGGTTTTGAAAGAATGTTTTCGTACGTGTAGACTATTTTTTAAAATTTAAATATCACTAAAGCTGATCATGTAACTGCAAATGAGCCTTATTTTAATGTGTGCTGGTATCAAAATAAAACACTTTACAATATTAAACAGCCTATGGGTTTATATTCAATATCAAACTATTCGCAAAATGGTTTACAACTTCTATTCAAATTGTAAAGAAACTGAAATATAAATATATCTTACTGCAGTCAAAAATATTCATAATATGTAAATATCCTATTCCTCCACTTATTTCAGTACATTTTAAAAACTGTAGCTGAAAGCAATTTTTTATATTTATAAACGAGGCATAAAAGCTCACACAGTCGTAAAAATGTCTTTATCATTTTTAAATATACTACTATAAAACGTATATGGATTGTAAGATCAGTTCTAAAATCCTAAAAGCTTTTAGAGGAGCAAAAAACATGTAATTTTGGATTGATTAAAATTTTAATATAATACACAAATATACATGTTATTAAGCAAATACATTTGAAAAATCAAACTTCCTTCTGAAATAAACGTAATTGAAAGAAAAAAGTTTATTTGCAAATGAGTGGAAATACATGCTTATCTAAGGGGTATCCCCAAAGTGAGGCAATCCTCAAACTTAAAACTCAAACTCAGTGGTACAACAATCCATGAGGGCCAGGAACTACTATGCCCATCCGAATATACGTGACCATTGGGCGCTGAGGTGCATGAACAGATGTCCCGATTTGGTGGTCTGTCTGAAGAGAGACCTTCAGTGTTTAAGACCCTAAGCAAGCTTGGTACTTATTTATCGACCCAGTGTAGCGGGGATGAAAGGCAGAGTCGACCTTGCCCAGCCCGTTAATAGAACCCAAGACCTGTGGTGTGGAAGCACGATACACTACCACTCGACCCTATTCGGTTAATGTTAGAATCTTATATAATTCCTAATGAATGAGGGAGTCCAAACTTTTTTTTCATGTAAACTGTTTAGACGGAAATGGTTAATTATGAAAATTTCACAAGTTACATAAATTAAAATTAACTGTTATAGTTTACATAAATTTTTAAGAGTGCAAAAAGTGTATTTTGGCTGTACGAATTAATTTTAAAAGGAATACAGTTACGAAAAAGTAGTGCAAATCTATCTAAAGTATGGTTGGTTACCTTAGATATTGTCAAACACAACAAAGTATTGGGAGCCAATTCCACAATTCGTTGTTATAAAAATGTATGGAAAATTACAAGACTTAGTTTTTGCATTTGTAATTTATATATTTTTTTTCCTGAGAGATTTAAAAGCTAGAGCGGCATCCATCAAAACCGCGGTTCCCTCTCTGTTTTTCCAGATCGCCCCTGAGTAAGCCGGCTCTGCCATAGTAAGTGAAAATGCCGTATTTTGTTTGTCAAGATCATTTTATAGCAGATTGCATTTTTCATGTATTTTAGATGGTCGTTTTATATTTTCTACATCAATATCTTAATGTCTGAATTTAAAATTACATAAAATTCTTGACATATTATTTTAACCATTTAATTAATATTAAGTATAACATAACACACACAAATTTTCTGAACTTTAAAATAAATATTTCGAAAACTACTTCAGATATACTCAAAATTTTTCATTCCTACGCTTTAGCTTCTCAGTTTTGCTTCTATGTAAGAATTTATTGTAATTATGTATTCATCAATTTTTTTAGTATATTTTTTGCTCTTAGCATGCAGTTTTCAACTGAATTGTATGAAATCTTCGAAATATATTAAAAAATACCAAAGAAGCTATATAATAAAATTTGAAATTTTTATTATACTCAAAGAGTTGCTAGAACTTATGATAAATAATTTTTAACTGCGCAATACATTTTTTTTCGAAATTTCAAATGGAATTTCTAACATAAAATTTCTAGCTTTATACGGTCGAGATTTAAAAAAATATCCAGATTTTAATTACTTATTCAGTTAGCCTTTAAAAAAAGATAAATGTTGAGGTATTTTGCATAAATATATCTTTTTTGAAGAATAATTCGAATGTTTTTGAATAGCTCGAATTTAAAATTGACTTTTATGTTTATTTATATGCATAAATGTCTACTGTAAATGTTTCCGTATATTTTTGATTACCATTTATTCAAACATTCAAGTTATAAAAAAAATGTGGGAAAATCTTCATTCATGTTGTCTTTGATGTAAACTGAAGTTCAAGCACTTAAAATTCAAATATAATTCGGTGTATTTTAACAATATATAACTAGGCACTGTACGTAAACTTTTCTGAACACTTAGGCTTTGAAATCTAAAAAAAAAACTAATAGATCTTAATTAGTTTTTTTTCATTATTATTTTTATCAAAGTGTAAGAAAATGTTTCAAATTATTTGATGAAGTTTAAATTTATTCATTTTTAGTGGTTGGAAAGTTGAAAAGATTTCAAATTTTAAAGTGTTTGGTGTTTTATTAATTTTTTTTGGCATCTTATAATGAAATAATCATGTTTCAAAAACTGAAAGCATTGATTAAGATAAGAAAAATGAAGCGAAAGAATATACTTTAAAAAAAGATAATTTGTCTAACTATATAAAATAGCAGATTGCCCTGACACTCCCCAACTTGTTACAGCTTCAAATTAATATGAAACCAAAAGGGAATTGTAACATATTTTACTTATGCGTTGGGACTTTTCAAAACATTTAAAATACAAGATAACAAACACTTCCTAGGGTCTAAAGAAATTTTCCCCCGATTTCTTACGATTGCTCCAGGGTCAAAACACGGGGTTCCCTGCGAGCCATAAAACTTCCTATCAGTGTCCCGCTGTGTTGCTTCCACCGTCCCTAATTATCTTTCAAGATGTTAAACTTTTAAAAGTCGGAAATAATTTCAGAAAAGTACGGCTAATCCGCTTTTGAAAATGTTACTTGAAGGCAAAAAAACCCATGCAGTGCATTTTTGAAGTATCTTTACAATGACGAAATTTTCCATGCTAACCGCTTGGAGGGTTAAAATGAATATTGTAAAAAAACAAACAAACATGATGTCTGAAACAAATGCCAGACATGTAAAACTAAATAAATGCTGTAAAAGAGAAAATCATTACAAACATTCTTATTTTGATCAAAAATAACTTGGTAAGCTTTCTTATTGACCTTGTAAAATAGTCGCTCAAATTAAGAATTACTTGGGTATCTATTTATGAAAGAAAAATTAATGAACAGAATTCTTTTATTGTTTATTTTTTACAAAATATAAGCAATCTGATTTATTTTTAATGTATTATTTAGAGATAGAACATCTAGTAGTATTTCAGAAAAAGTTAAAGAAACACTGCTTTTTGATATCCAATTTGTGATCCAGTGTCTTGTTTTGTACCTTGTGTTAAATTCTCACTCAATCATAGAATGGCAAAAGTATTGAATTTTGAGATTAGATATTTTCTTATTAATTTTGAATAATTTCCTTTGGTAAAAATAAGTTTAATTGAATTGCATTTTTTTAAAAACTAGCTATATTTTGTGTTTTTTCTTGATTACCTTAGACATTGCTAAAAAAATTAACTATTTCTTAATATCTTTGTGAAAACTGTTTGAAATTTCTGTTCTGTATTAAATAAAAATTTGAAGTTATTTTTAAAATGCAAAAGCATTTTTTAAATTAAGAGACTTCTTAGTTGTAATTTTCTTACTTTAATTCTTTGTGAGTTTTAAGTATGTTTTATATTATTTTATCAATAGTAATTTTTTTAGCGTTTTTTTTTATGTAAAAATGAACTATTTATTTATTATTTTTTGACTCAGAAAACTGGAGCTAACATTACTTTTCTGGAAAGGGTTTTCCAATTTTCTATTGATGCTGCTATACATGGTGAGTTTATTTTCAAACATTTTTATTAAGTAATTCTGTAGTTAATATTTCTATTAATAAATAAATTTTTATTATTTGATATTTTTATTTAAAAGTGAAGGATTAAACATTTAAATAATTCTCAGTAGATTTATGCATTTTAAAATTAAAAAAAACTACTGATTTCAATAATTTTATGTAAAAGTTCAATTAATGAAATTCTTTTTACCTAGTTACAATATTTTTTTGCTTTTGTAGGATTTTGTTTTTAATTATAAGAAATGATGATCCCTACGTTGGATAAGCTCCTACCTTTGAAAAATTATTACTTCTCCAATTATATGTATAATTATTTTTTACATTTCATATATTTTATTCATACAAAAGCTGCTTCTGAAATCTTAAGTAATTTTTTCTTACAATGAACCAAAACAAATATTAATAGCTACTATCACAGTAGCACATGTATAATTTTTTCAAATGAAAATTTTATCTTTTGAATATGTTATAAATTATAAATTAATTGCTTAGCAATTTCATTGATAGCTGTATTTATTATAACTCATATTTTTATTAATTTAATGTTGAATTTAGATTATTAAAAACATAAAATGTGTATCATTTTAAAATTAATGACTTAAGGAAACATTGTAGTTCTGCCTTCTGTCAAAACTTTCAATAATTGTTTTTAACTTAAATGTTTAATTAATCACTACTTAGTGTGTCCTGTAGGAGAAAAAAATGATTATATTGCTGTTGCATTAATGGGAAAATATCTGATTATAAGTAGTTAAATAAGTATTCATTAAAATTTGAGGAACAAAATAACAGAATTGAATCCTTTAAGTGTTGTAGAAAAAGTAAATATAATATTAATTTGGTGATTCCAATAAAATTGCTAAAATAAAGAGCATTTGGTTTTTTTTGTGGAATTTATATCTATGTCTAAAAAGAGTTGTACTTCTAGCTATATTAAATCTTATCATCATTAAATAAAGAAATAATGTTATTTGAGGTGAAAAAATCTTATTTAGATTGGCTTGTGCTTTGATTTTGATAGTTATCATTAATGTTATTTAATTTTTTTATTAATTTATTGATCATATTTTCTTCTGAATAAATTAATAACATTCACCCATATAATTTTTATGAAAAGAAATATTAAATTTCAATGCTTGATTTTACTCAAACCAATCATTAACCATTAAAATATAAAACTATAATTATGTAAAAATTAAGGTTCTCTTTCATATTTCTTCAGATTGATAAATCAATATTTCCATAATTAACAATTGTTTTTCACAGTAGTTGGTCTAAGATTAATATCTATTATATATTCATGACTTTTCTTATGTAGATGCTGTTGCTGGCAATGCACCAGTTCTTGTAATTGGAGACATGTTTGAATCCTCTACAATTTCAGAATGTGAGAAATACTTTTCTTTTGTGGAAAGTAGAGTAGAAGTATTTAAAAAGGTAATCTTTTTTTATTAAAAAATTTCCTGGTAAAATCCTAGGAGAGCCCACACCCTTGGCAACAAACCAAAAAAAGCGCCAAGCCTGAACAAGATGGCGGCAAGGGAAAATAGTGGGATAAAGTGGATGCGTAATAAAAATATATGTAAACAATACAGAAATTAAACATTTAAGATAAAAAAATATAAAAACAGCACTTACTTTCTTACTGCTGATCTTTTCCTAGTGGAGGGTACAGTGTAACAACAGATTTTAAAAAAGCCTTAAAGGTCTCATCGCTAAGTGAATGATCGTGTGAGCGCTGCCATATTTATTCTGCGAGTTAATGGTTGAACATACATTCGGCGTGGCTGGTATGATTTCGAAGAATGCGTTTTACATCATGCCGATTTTTACAATTAGGACATTCATAACTCGAAGCAATCAATTCTTCCTTCATATACCATTCAATCAATTTTTTCCTACCTTTCGCATTCAACAAAGTAAAAAATTCTAAAGTACATTCCCTCACACACGCAGCCAGCCCGGAGCCCAACAAAAAGAAATTAGAAATGCGCGCCCACAAAATACAAAAATGCTAGAAATAGTTAGGGTTGCCATATGTAGTGTTTAAAAGTAGGGTTACCAAGATGGCGCAATTATCGCCAACCAAAGTAATTTGCGTCAAGGGTGTGTGTGGGCTCTCTTAGGAGTGAACCAATTTCCCTTTATTTTGATTTTATTGTATTATAATATGTAGAAAAATATTTTAAAACATATATTTTTATTTGTAGGAAATTTTCTTTAAGGCTTGCAAAAATCATCTCTTAAGATCCTGTAATGGTAAGTTTCTACTTTCATTATTAATAATATTGTATACTTGAATTTGATGTATGTTTGTTGCATGTCTTCTGCATATATTTAATGACAAGTAATAATTATAATGATTAATAAGTATAACAACTTCTATGCTTTCATGGGCTTACAAGCTTTAAATTTTTTCAGATCTGTTAAAAAGATTGTCTCGCTCTCAGAACACAGTCTTTTGTGGTCGCATTTTGATGTTCCTTGCTCACATCTTTCCCTTATCAGAACGATCAGGTAAGAAAACTAATTTTTAAACTTTAATACTTATCAGTTATTTCCATTCTCACTTTTTCTTGGTAAAGAAAAATATCAATCAGAGTAAAAATGTGTTAAAATTATCAGATACAAATTATCAATATCTCTTTAAAATAGTCATCTATAAAATATGATCAAATGGCTAGTAAATGGATTAATTTTGTGAAATTTGTTAAGCTGTAGTATTCATATATCTAATTTTACTTTTGAACCTTGCTTGTTACATTGAAAAATTTTAAGTCAAATGTTAATAGTTAAATCACATTTTTTTTTCATTGCGAAGACTTGTTTAAAAAATGAGTTAATTACATGCATTATATTATTTGTATAATATGCTGATTGAATTTATTTTTAAAACTAAAACTGAAGGTTGATGTGCAATAAATTGTGCTTTGTTTAGGTTTAAACATTATAAGCGAGTTCAATTTGGAAAATACTACTGCATACAGTACAAATGATGATTCCTTTAGTGATCTTATTTCTGAAAAATCAGATGGGGCTGAAGAGGGAGAAATTTCATCTCAAAGCCAGAGGTAAATATTAAAGAATTGGAATATAAATCTGTTGATGAATTAGAAAGTGAAAATAAATATATTTTTGTAATGTTCTAATCTTTGAAGATCTTTTGCTTAAAAAGGAGATACGTTAATAAACGTTGATTTATTAATAGCAATATATTTTAAAAAGTTGTTATACGGGTTAAATTATACACTCAAATCTCTTTTGTGCATGGAATAAGGACTGCATAAAAATGATATTCTAGAATTTTGTAAGTCGCTATAAAATATAGTGTTTATAACACATTAAAAAAATTGATTAGCTTTAGTTTACTTTAGGGAAGAAAAGTTTCAATTGGAAAAATAAACCTTGTAAATTTGTATTTAACTTGAAATCTAGTATTCTATTTTTTATTTTAGAAATCTGCTTAAAAACATCACTTTTATGAATTATAACTGGAGATAATATATGGAGAAAAAATTCAAAGAATGGTAGGGGAGAGAAATTAAAAAAAAAAGAGATTTTATATAAGTAGGTTTGTTGTTAGGGGGAAGATAGATGACTCTGTTCAAACAGGTTTTATTAGTTATAGAGAATTTTGAAGACTATTGCTGGCTAGTTTTGTCATGCTTTGATGTGTTCTCTGGGGTACTAGGAATAAATATAAACAAGAATATATGTAAACAAACCTACTATCAGATTGGATCAGGTTTCAGGAAGCTAAGTAAATTGAGTATTTTGCTTGCTATGTAAAGCTATACTCATTTCACCTTCATCTCTTATGCCATCTCTTTGTATTAAATTGGGATTTATAAACCAGTTTTTGAAATCACTGCTAAAAAGGGGGCATATGTATGATATCTGTATTTCAAGTTTCTAAAAGTATCTGATACCATGTTAATCAATGGAGTCTTTACTGATCTTGACATATAATAACTTTTATCTCCTTTTTTATTTGGAATAGGAGAAAAGGACAAAGAACTCCTTTATGAATATAGTGCACAAATTTTTGAGGATTATTAAAGATCCTGACTATAAATCCATTGTGTTAGCCATGTAAAAAAAAAAAACAACTCAAAAATGCAAGCTGATCATATAAGTTCATTTATTAAACTCCCATATTGAATACTTTTTTCGGAAAACTTGGGAGCCTACAGTAAAAGCAGTGTGGCAGATTTCACCAGGAATTCATGATATTGAGAAAGGCTCTAAAGGAAGATGGAGCAATATGCTAGCCAACTACTTTTGAATGCCCAATTGAGAAAAAGCTTAATAGAAAAGTGAAAGTGAGTTCAGTGAACTATCAAAGAGAAGAAAAGTTTCCAACAGAAAAAAAAGTGAATTTAAAATTTTGGACATATATCCCCCGAAAATTGTTTGATTAATTAAAAGTGATATATTTAGTCTGTTGCAATTAAAAGAATGTTTTTAAATTTTGCAATTTTTTTATTTTGAAAATTAATGAGTAATAATTATTTTTAGAAACCTACTAAACATTAGGGAAATGTAGGTCATTTTTTGATTCAGTGTGCTTAAACATATATTTCGGCTAAAATATCCAATGCAGCAGTTTTTTCCCATCTCCAGATTTTACAGGAACATAAAAAGTTTGCACAATAAAATAATGTTCTTTGTCAGTATAATTTCACACTTAATGCATACAAGAAAAAAAGGTGTGACACAAAAAAAATGAGATTGGTCCAATAAATCATTGTACATACAGAATCAGTTATCTGTGACATTATCACCTTCAAAGTAGTTCCCTTCAGCATTCACACACTTCTGCATTCGGTGCTGCCACAGCTGGTAACAAATCTGGAACAAGGTTTTTGAAAGACTCTTCAAGAGATTCTCTGTTTTTGCCTGAACCTCTTTAACTGAGATAAAATGGGTTCCCTTGAAGCAAAATTTAATGGTAGGAATAGAAAAAAAAAAGTCTCATGGAGCAAAATCTGATGAATAGGGAGGACACTCCATCCCAGTAATGTTTTTGCTGGTCAGAACTGCCTAACATATAGGACCGAGTGAGCAGGTGTATTGTCTTGGTGCAACAGCCAACCATCACTCCCCAATTCTGGCTCCCCCCCCCTATTTTTTTGATGCTTTTAATACTTTAATGTAGTATTGGTTAAAAGTCTGACAACTGATGTGAGTGGGAGCTCACTCATGTCACGAATTTTGGCAATGTTTTGGTCTAATCGCTGAGCTTGGGCTCCCAACATGCTCATCATCTTCCACACTTGTCCCTTTCCTCTGAAACTGTTTATGCCTTTCAAACACATGTGCACAAGACAAAGTTTCATTTCCATAAGCCTCAGTTAATATTTGAAATGCTTTCATGGCTGATTTCTTAAGTTTCACAAGAAACTTGTGATTCAACATTTTTCCGGCAGAATGCAGTTGCACGTGTTCACTCAATGATACAATACTCTCAACTGGCATGATCGATTAAGGCAAAACTGGCCACATAGATAGGTGTTATCAAAACAGTTGTTGCATTCTTTTTTCATGCTACAACACACTTGGTCTCATTTTTTTTGTGTGACACCTTGTATATGCATATAAATGTAATGATAGCTGATGTGTGAATTTAATTTATTTCTATCAACAATTCATATTTTGAAGTCTAACTTTTTATTTTATTTTTCAAGAAATCGTTTATTATTTTTTGGGAAAAAATATTTTTGTGTACAACTTTTATATATTCTTTTTGGGGTGGGAGGACCTTTATTTTTTTTGATAAAGTTTTGGTTAGTTATTGCAGTCTCTCTTTTTTACTTTTAAGTGATAGGTTTTGTAATTCTTTTTTAGGTTTTTCAGATTGCAATATCCGATTTATTTAGAAAATTAAAAAAAAAATTATTTTTGATACCAGGTCGATGCTTAAATGTAACAGTAGGTCAACGTTTTAAAAAGTTAAAATTTTGTGAAAAATTAAATATTTAAATTTTCTGAAATTTTGTCATTAATCTTATTTTCAGCACATTTAGGCATATTTATTTTGTATGTTACTTTCTCATTCATATATTTTAAAAATAATTATTCCTCTAATATTTTATTTTACAGCCCAGTTACCATAGATAAAAATCTTTATCAAAAATTCTGGTCCTTGCAAGATTTTTTTCGTAGTCCAAATACTTGCTACAATAAAATGCAATGGAGGCAATTTGCTAGTGTAAGTATATTTTGTTAAGATGTTTTCAAAAATCATATTGTTCTAATATTGAATTTTGTAAGTTTTTTTATTATTTTAACTAGAAAAATTTTTAAGTGTTGAGAAAATTGCCCATAATTTTTTAATAGAAAGACTATAAGTTATTTAGTTATTTATCTGTGTTACATTAATAAATAACTTTCAGATAATTTTTGTAAAAAAAAGTCATTGCACTCATCAGAAATATTTATTTTGTACCACTACTATATACTGAACTTAACTGAACTGAGTGACATAACAGCTCATGAGGGCCAAGGCCTACTGTGTCTATTTCAATTTTCATGACCTTAGCACTGGGGTGCATGTGCAAAGGTTTCGGTCAAGTGGTCAGTCTGATGTGAAACCCCCCAGTGTTCAGTTCCCAAGCAAGATTGGTACTCATTTATTGACCCACTGAAGGGATGAAAGCCTGAGTTGACCTTGCCCAGCCTGGGATTTGAACCCCTGGACATGTGACGTGGAAGTGCGATACACTACCACTCAGCCACTGGGCACTACTACTAAATATCTATTACACATTATTATGAATCAAGTTTCAACAGTGAGGAAAAAATCCATATTTAGTAAAACTTATATTAAAATGAATTAATTTTTCAGTATTCTGGTTTGTTTTAAACTTGTTTCAGTTTTCATAAATTACTTGTTTTGTAGTCCAGCGGTACATGAACCATTTTGATTAAAGCAGATTGTTTGTGGTCCACCAGATCTCGACTTTGAAGGATTTAAATGTAGTCAATTTTATGTTCACTTGCAGCACCCCAATCAGAACAGAAAAATAAAATCTTAACACTTTGCAAAGTTGTTATCAAAGAAAAATCAGCTGTAAATGTGGCACTTATGTAAATAATTCTAAAACTGAAGAGAAATGATAGAGGAAGTACTAGCAGTCATTAAGTTTCCTTTTTGTCTCAAGTTTTATCTCTCACATTACAGTATGTTTTTAAAAATAATAATTTGGATGAAACCAAATAGTTTTATGCTGTGTGCCTAATTTCTATAAAGGTTCAAGAGAAAAAAATACCAATAAGTTGAATTCTGTGTTTTTCTTTTTTGTTTGTTGTAATTCATCCATGCATTCAAGTTAAGATTTGTATCATTCCCTGGTGGAGGAATTCACGTAGTAGCTGCTGAACACCATGGATAATTTGCTGATGCTTGAAGCTTAAAATTTTTTTAAATTAGAGCTTCCAAATCTTGCACATCAATAACAAACTGTGATAACTTTGAACTAAAATATCTATGGAAGAAGTCACATAAATAAAGTCTAAAAAAAAGTAGTAGCAAAAAAACACATTAATTTGCAATTTTCAAGAAAAATTTTTAATCTTCAGTCCAAACATTGATAATGCAGGCAGACACATGGGGGAAAAGTTTCATGAGATTATTTTGAAAAATTGAGAAGTTATTAAATCTTTCAGTTAAATTTCAAATTTTCCAGAAATTAATATATAAACATAACTTTTTTTTAACACAATTTTGAAATAACACGGTGCACAAATTTTAAAAACAAACAAATAACACGCATACATTTTCTCTTTTAGCATGAATTTCAAATAAATAAAAATGGGTACTTGTGCCCTTTGAGCATGCATTTTCAAGGGATATAAAATTCGGTTGATAAAATTACAGGGCAGTTAACATTCCATCTGCAAAAATAAACTAATTGACTTTTTAAAAAATTTGCTGAAAATCCAAAAAAAAAAAAATTATTTTGTAAACAGAATAACAAAGTTATGACATATCTGGGAAAAATGAGTTACTTCCAATCGAGGAATTATTTTTTTGTTGTCTGACTTTAGAACAGAGGGAAAGATAGTTTTAAAAATAACCAAAATAATGGAAATCTTTCTCTTGTCATCCTTTGGAGTCTGCATAATAGAAGGCATTACAGGGAAAAACCTTGAATATGAATGACTTCCTCATATTTTTTGGCACTTTCAGCTTGCTTCTGGGTTCAGTAATCTTTGTAAAAAGGGATATACTGCAAAATCTGGTGTATGATGTGCACTTTTAACAGAAAAAATAAGAGTGAAATTAACAGGTGTGTGTTATACAGTGGGTATAAAATGATATCTTTAAAAATAAATCAGATCAGAATACTGTTTATGTAAAACAAATGACATACCTAATAAGTTTAAAGGGTTATAGTTCTAGAAATATACCATTTTTTCAAAAGCTTGGGATAATACCTCGAATAAATGACTTCAAAAGATAAGAACATTGCACACTTACAATTCAGGTTTCTTTGTAAAAAAGAGGGTATGTGTTATACAGTGAATATACCTAAATATTAAAAAATACAGCTGGAAAGTATAGGTACGCATTATAAGACGGTGTACGTTATATGCAGGATTTTAAGGTTCTTGCATTTGTTTCCCCTTGAATTTTAATAGTGTATATTTTCTGAAACTAATGCAAAGATAAATAATTGTGTATAACAATTTGGTCATTAATGTTATTATTTATTTATTTTGTGATTTGGCTGAACAAGTTTTTATTGCTTTTGATTATAGGTATAATAAATTTGATGAGAAAATACATGTATTTCTACTTCTTTGTTTCTTAAGTAATTGAATTTTTAAATATTGCTTGGTACATTCTGTTTCAAAAGGAAGGGGGCAGGGTTGAACATGAAGCAAAGAGCATAATATGTCACTAAAAAGGTGCAGTTTGAGCTACTCACCAATAGGACTTTAGTAAATACCTTCACCTGAGAGGGCTGAAAATCCATAAAGATGGAGCAAGAACGTACTTGCATTGTAGGAATTGCCCTGACACAGAATGGACTACCTGTTCTCCTGTCCAGCCATTCTGGCAATCTTGCAGTGAATTAGTGACTGTACTCAGGATGATCTGTATTAGGACAACTGTCTGGACATTGCCACGTGGTATATAGGATTTTCAGTCCTATTTGAAAATAGCTTTCCATTTCTATAAACATGGCAACCAACCAACCAAGATACCGTTTGTATAACTAAGGCAATGATTTAAAGCTAGTTTTATTTTTACTCTGCAAAAAAAAAAAAAATAAGGGAATAATCTTAAATTTGGTTTATTAAAACAAAACAATTTTCATGAAAAAGTAATTTAAATTAACTAGTAAAATTACTTTTCCTAAATTTAGATAATTTTGAAAAGAATTAAAAATGATTTCAAATTTTAAACCATGACCTTCACATGTAACTTTACACCAATGTGTTAATTTAATAGTCTTAGGCTATCAACGTAGATATTTAAGGAAGGTACTTGGGGAACAAAGCAGAATACTATGCTTAATGAGGTAAACAGATTGAAATAAATTGCTTTTAAAGGGAGACCGGAATTTATAAATTTGTGAAAAGAGTAGAATGAATTCTGTGATAATTTCATCTGTTGATTAATCCTTCTTTTTATTATTAGTGTACATCTGATATTCTAACTGTATTTGGAAGTTTTAAGTCTGATGATGCCAAGTTGTCAAAATGGAAGCAAGCAAAATTGCCATCACCTGATGGATCATCTGTTTATTTTGCCAAGTATTTAACTAGTCCAAAGGTAACATTATTTCAAAATCTTTCTTTTGAAAACTTTTTGAGACTTTTTCTAAAAAGTTTTATTAGATTTATAAAAGAAACATTTTTGCAGCTGTTGGAGTTGGAATTGAGTGATAGTCATTTTCGTCGATATGTTTTAGTGCAGTTCTTGATTCTCTTCCAATATTTAACTTTACCAGTCAAATTTAAGCTGTAAGTAGTTTTCAATTCCAATATTGCATCTAAAAAAATTGTTAAGGTGCTGTAAACTTTCATCTGACTGTTGTAATTTAAGTAGCATATAAATTTAATGCTGTTTTGTAAAGGAATTTTTTTATATTTTCTTAAATAATCTTTCTATAAAATTTTTCTGTAATTCCATTCATTTTTAAATGTAACCTTAAAAAAAATAATTTTATTCAATTTTTTCTTTATGGATAATAAAGTTGATAAATTAGATGAGTTTTCCTTCTCTGTAGGGAATCTTATATTTTGACGGAAGAACAACAGAATTGGCTGAAGGAAACTACAAAAAATATTCATAAAGTAAGCTATTGGTATTGATTTTTAGAAAATGAATGTATGAATAAATGTATCTAGTATTGTTAAAAAACCTTGTCTGAATATAAATATACTATCTTTTTTTTAATTTCAATTTCTCATTTTAATTCTAAAATTGAAACATTATATCAAATTTTTGAGATTCATTTATTATTATTATTCATTTATTAAGATTATTATTATTATTTATTATTATTCATTTATTAACGTTTGAATGCCCTTACATCGCTTTGATATAATGCTCCTGATATGTGTATACATCACCTTTCTTTTGAAAAATCATTCCATGTCAAGTTGTTCCAATGACTTCTTTACTATTACTTGTTTTCATTTGTATATATAGCAAGAAAAGATATCAGTTCTGTATTTTTTCTTTTTTAACTTTTTGTTCTCCTGTAATAGTTGTTTAAAAATCCCTAAATTTGTTGACATATATAATCAGTATAGAATTTGGATATTTAAAAATAACCATTCTATTCAGAATGCAATGGGCTTTAATATGATGTATCACATTATGAACTTAATTTAATATTAAACTTTTAAATTGATTATATGAATTCTCTATCTGTATTAACTTCCTGCAAAATTTCAGTGGAATCACAACGAAAAAAAATTTTTTTTAATTGCATGACATTTTTATTTGTAAGGAAATAGACCTTTGCAGAATAAAATATCATGGTTTAAACAAGATTTGAAATAATATTGTGGGTTTTAATCAATATTTAAAACCATAATGTTAATTTCAAAAGGTGTTTTATGTCACATTGTTAGTTTACCTTCTGCTTTTTTCTTATAATAATATAGTAAAATAATTTGAAAACAAAAATGCTGCAAGTAGAAAAAATCTACTGGTATGAAAGCTCTTAGTTAGTTATGTACAAATTTTTTATGTTTTTGCATACTTTTCAAGAACATCACTTGTGCAGCTATTTCATTTTTTGTTAATGTATAAATATACTGAGTTACACTTTTAATGGATCAACTTTTGTTAAATAATCAGGATGTTCTCATCTTGAGAACAACCTGATTTACTGAATAATCAAATAAAACAGGACCATGAGAGCTTTTTTTTTTTAAAGTTGGTTAATAGTACATATGCTAACCACCATTTTTTAAAACAAATTTACATGTTACAAGTCCATTTATTTCAGTTGCAACCCCTAGACATATCTTCAATAAAAAGAATTCTCAATTTCATTACTAAAGGAGTATATCTTAGTTACAATATTCGTCTACAACTTAATGCAATAAAACTGTGAAAGTTTGTTGTTCCCTGATTGATTGTTTTTGTATTTCTAAAATGTTGTTTAAGTGAATTTTCTCTTTTTCTGGATATTCCTCATTTGTGGTGAGAGGAATTGCAGGGACTTTGTTATCTTTGTTTTCATGAAATAGTTATAGCGATATCATAATTTGATCAGTATAAGGTTTTATTTCACTATCCTCTCTTTCTTCTTAAACCATCACATATTCATTTTCCATGAGCCATTGGATAAAAGTCTTTGTAATACAAAGATTGAAGAAATTTTTTCTATTGTGCACCTGAATCACACATTGGTAAAATAGTATATTTTTTCAAAGGTATCATAGTGTTCCTAAAATACAGCATAAGCTTTTTTTTTTAAAGTATATACTCAACAGGCTTTGTATTAAACATTCTGATGTTACTATAAAATTTTTAAGTGTAATTTCTCCCAGTTGATAATAATAATCCATAGCAGTAAGATAAATGTGATTGCTTGTTTATTATTCAACTCAAATATGGAATTTCATCTAGGATAAGCAAAAATGTCATTCTCTGAAAAATCAGATGATATCAATGCTTCATTTTCCTGAAGATTCTTTTTGATACATGCACAAGAAGTGGATTTGGGTTAAGCAATGAAAGAATGAATTTTCAGAATCATTGGTTGCTCATATAAGTTTTCATCAAATTCTCCTGAACTTTTTGTAAATGTTTCGAAATTGTATCAACCTGTCTAAAACATTAAGCACACTATTTTGACAGTGTTCACACAATGGATTAAGAGGACTACCTGACTAGTATAAAGACAGATAGACAAAAATATTTTTTATTTGTATTTTATACAAAACCTTCTTATTGTATATTAATGTTGTATTACTATTCTATAATTTACTATGTGTGTCAAATGGACTTGCTAAATGGAACAATTTGGTGACAGTCTGTTTCCTGTTTTAGCAGCAAGGCTTCTATTACAAGTACAGTATGACCCCGCTTAATGCTGTTTCGGTTTAAAGCTCTTTTATTTGAATTGTGGGATTCCCCAAAATTGCATGCAGCGTTAGGCTTCCCGATATCTGAAGTAGTTTATTTGTGTTTCTTCTTTCTTGCGGTGTTATACAAACACATTTTTATCGTTTCAAATATTTGTTGATGTTATTGTAAGTATAAATTTATATGATATAATGATTTCTATGGTGCCAATTTTGTGATTTTTAGTTTTTATCATGACTGATATTAAAAAACACGAAAATAAAGCAACAAGCAAAACAAGCTAGAAACTAGAATACAAGTGATTAGAATATCAGATACTGGTTAACATCAATCTCAAATTGGTGCTGCATTGAATTTGGCAATTTCAACAATAAGGATCATTCTTAAGAATAAAGAAAATATATTGCCACTACGACAAGCTCTGCAACTAGAATTACCCGTTCTAGAATTAATGTAATAGAGGAAATGGAAAAACGACTTTCTATATGGATTGACAATGAAATTGAACACAATATGCCATTAAGCCAATCTACCTTCTTTATAAAAAGGCAGAAAATATTGGAAATACAGAAGAGACAATTATCTGAAATATAAACATACTGACTTGGAATTTTATTTATTTTTATATGTATATTTGTTTATCTTGTTTCTATATTTGTAAGAAATAAATTTTTGTTTTATTGTTATGAAAAACATAATTAATAAATTTAATGGTAAAATACCTGACCAATTTTCTACCCATCTTTCCCTAACCTCATTATTTACATGATGACATAACCTCGTTTAACACTGTTTCATATTATGCTCAACTTTAATGGAATGTATACCCTCGTTAAGCGGGGTCTTACTGTACCTTAAAGAATTCAGTTATATCTTATGTTTGATAAAAATGATTTAGAGTTACAAATAATGGTACTTCAAAAATTGAAGCAAAATAGATTATTATTTTGAATAACTACATAATCTCTCTTTTGAGATTTCATCATCAAATCATATATTTCCAAAACATTTTTTGCAAGTATTGTTTAAATATAAAGTCTATGTATTGTATAAATTCATGCTTTAGTTTTAAATTCTTTTTTTAGTTATTAGAAGAAACTCCTCCAAATGGAGAAACTTTTGCTCGGGATGTTGAAGTAAGTTTACATAAAGAAATATACTGTCATTTAAAATTAATTGGCACTGCTTTATTTCATTTTCTAAATTTTGTTATCATTTTTCATCAGCTTATAATTATTTAGCTCATAAAATCTATACTGATTTTTAATATAGTTGATAAATATTAATGAAGAAACTGTATCATTATACACGACATCTTTTTCATTACTTTAATTTATTTTTTTTAAAAAAAGAACTTTATATGTAATTTTTTGATTGAAATATACTTTATAGTTTATTTTTAAATGTGATTGAATTTTATTGTGAATGAAATAAAAATAACAAATAATTTCTTATAGACAATTCTTCAAAGAGAAGAATATTGGAATGCATGGAAGAATGAAGGTTGCCCTGATTTCAAGCCCTTGTCTGATGAAGCTGAAATAGAGAAAAGGTATTTTTGTATGTTTTACGGCTTAATAATGGATCTTATGTTTGAAATCAAGCATATTGTACTCTGTGAATATATGAAGTATATTACTAGGATTGTGAGGTTTTTAGAATTTGTTTTTCAAGTTATGTGGTATATCATGCAGAGTAGATAAGTTCAAACACAGTGTTAAATGCTGATAAATTGGTACATTTAATGACCTTTTTTAAGAAGATTGATAAGAAATGTATTATTTCCCACAATTTTCAATTAAAAAGTTACTGTTGTACAAAATATTCTATGTGTGCTTTATGTACCAGAACACATAATTATATAAAAAAATTTTTTGTTTTGATTTAAATTTTTATTATCTTGAAACTATTTTAATATGGATAATTAATTTTATTAATTATATGTTTGCTGTATTTTAGAATAAAAAAGAGGTCAGGAGATGATCTTCGTACATATCCAAATAAGAAAATAAAGTGAGTATTTTTTAAAAAATATTCTGTACTTTTTTTTTTTAAGTATTCTATAGGACTGATCTTACATGATTTATTTTGTTAATAATAAAAATTCACTAAAAAAGTGGAATGTAACAGTTTTATGACAAGTACAGTAATATCTCCATTTACAAATGAGCAAAAGTCAATATCATTAATGAAAATCTGTTTAAAAAAAATCTATTCCACATCCTTAAATATGTAATTAGCAATAACTGGGATATAAATTTGTTAGAGGCTTTTTAAAAACTTTGAGATCAGAAAATTTATTTATTCTTATAACCATCAATATTTCAGTAATTTAATCATAGTTATTCAAACTAGAATTTGTGGGCTTTTTTCAATCATAACATTAATATTATCCCTTACTAATATCATTATCTATGGTTCTCACACATTTTTTTTTACTTCATTATGAAATATTCATTACATAACTGCTGATAAGTTTAGGCGATCTTATTTTAAATAAAACAAATTTTTTTGGGGGGGCCTTTATTTGTGTTTTGAAGGGATCAATATAATATGTGGGCTCTGGAAATTTTAAGTGTGTTAAAGTGAATATATATGGAAGTATATGAAATGCATTAATAAAGTTGTGAAATAAATTCATTCGATGTTTTTTGCAATTCTAAAAATGTTGACATTTAGGAAAGGTAGGTCTTATATGATTTTAACAATTATTTTTTAAAATAGATAATTGATTAATAGTTATTAATTATATTAAATAATATTTTATATTAAGTCTTTTGTATAAGAAAATGCAGCATTGAATAATATTTAGGAAATGAGAGCCTCATATAAAGTTTGTATGGATCAAAGTAAAAAATAGTTTTTTGTATATGAATTTTTACATATCAAAACAGTATGTTAATGGAGATATGTTTGGGAAAACCAGGGTTTCAAGTTTAATTTCAATGCTAAAGTAGTTGAAGTATAAATAAAAAGTATCAAGAGGATTATCAATAGTAAAGAAATCATAATAATTTTATATAGATTATATAAAATGTAAAATATTAATATATTTATTTGTAATTTTTATAATAGATTTTATTTATTGTTCGGCTGCTCATTCCTTCTGAATGATACACATGAAAACACTTTTTTAAATTTATGTATCATGATTGTTTAGTTCCATTTTTAATGAAATCTTTTATTTGAATTTAAAATGTGTGAAAAAGAAAAAAAAATGTTATTAATCACTCAATGAATACATACTCACTCAGTTGGGAGGGGGAGAAACATATACTAAAGGAACTGATGGGAAATATTTGTTATGGTTTATAAGTCAATTTTATTTGCTGATTTTTATGTTCCTTTTTTTAGATTTTAATCATGTGTATTCTTATTGCTTTGTTATAGTAATTTAGAATGTATGATCAATTTCTTTATCATATTTATTGTGAAATAAATTATGAGTTAATGAGAGTTAGTTAAATCTTTTTGAGTATTATAATAACAAATGTGTATTGCTTTTTTTTCGATATTGACTGCCTGATATTGATTTTTGGGATGCAATTTTTGTTTATTTGCTTTGAAATATGCTAAGAACTATATTCTGTTAAATTAAAATCAGAATTTTGTATCCATAAATTTCTTCAGAATGTCTTTAAATGTTTCTTTTAATTTTTATTTTAAACATTTGATACCATGTTAGAAATTTAGAATGAATATACTTTTTAAATATTATTTTTGATTAAATTATTGTATGTTTATTTTAAGGTAACTGAATATGTTGATAAAATCTTTATGCAGAATGAAAATTAAAAGTTTCAAAATAATATATATATATATATGTAGCGCATTGTTTTTTCTTTCCACATATACTTAGGCCTAGTGGTCGAGTGGTAGCGTATCACACTTTGACACCACAGGTGTGGGTTATATTCCTGGGCTGGGCAAGGTCGACTCAGCCTTTCATCCCTTCTGCAGTGGGTCAATAAATAAGTACCAAGCATGCTTGGGGACTTAAACGCTGAGGGTCTTGCTTCAGACTGACAACCTGATCGGGACATCTGCTAATGCACCTCAGTGCCCAATGGTCACATATACGGGGAGGAGTGCAGTAGTCCCTGACCCTTATGAGCTGTTGCGCCACTGAGTTTGAGTTTACATATATGTATATATGTGTGTGTATATATATATATATATACTAGCTGGTATATCCGTTCTTCGTACGGGTGAACTGAAAAATTAAACAACACAGATTGAAGGATAAAGAAGTTTTTAATGAGTTAATCTTACGTGAATTGCAAATTAAAAAAAGCATTTTGCATATCTCAGCTAAACAAAAAAAACACACCTTTGTTAAATTTTAAGTATGTAGATCTAATAGCTGATAAAAAGGATTTTTTTTTGTTTATAATTCCCCGTGACACTCTTGAGGGTCGATTTTTGAAAATAACTCCCTAAGCTGAGCAAAAGTAACACATTGTTAAAAGTTTTGTGTAATGAATGCTTAAAATAGAGTAAATAATTTATACCTGAAAGTGTAATACATTAATATTACTTTCTGTTGTATTTATTTTATGTTAAAAATAGTTGCCAAAAGCCCTCGTGTAGCTGAACAGTGCGACGTTAATATTCACTCACTCCAAAAAATACAGTACAGTAGTTATAATTATTTTTATACTTAAAAATGCAATATTCGCCTATTCAATTAAAATTATAGCGTTATAATTAACTTCTAACCACAAACTATGGAAATATGTCCAAATGATGTAGTGTGAAAGACAAAGTTTATCTACTGTAAGTACCATAAGCAATAAAAGTATTTATTTTGAAAAAAGATCAATTTCTTACTACCAAAGGTGCATAATAAAATCATTAAAAAACATTCAAATAAAGAGAGATTTATAACAATCTCTCCCTTCAAAACATAGTTTTATTCTGAAATAAAATAAATTACGGCTTATGCTGTTTACAGGAATTAATTAGAAGTGATCGCCTTGCGTAGCCAAAACAAAAAGTGTTCTTTCACAAACAAAAGATAGATATATGCTGACGTGGGCTTTTTTGCAGCGCAAGTCAAAATTGCTTGCTGATAGAAGTTTTTCCTACTTACTTGACAAATATCGTTATATTTCGGACACTTTTTACAAATTTTTTATAAATTATAGCCTATGTGTTATTCTGATGTTTAAGCTATATTACTGTAAAGTTTCATTAAAATCCATTCAGTTGTTTTTGCATGAAAGACCCACAGACATCCTCACAAACTTTCACATTTATAATATATATTATATATATATATATATATATATATATATATATATTTATATGCAATCCTGGTTCCTAAGGTCAGGAATTTGTCTTTATACTATGTGCCTTCTTCCTACTTTTAGTTATCTTAGGTATATAACTATTTGTTTATTTTTATGTTTTTGTTTATATATTTGTGTATATGTATGTATATATATGTGTATGTATATGTATATGATTATATATTGAAAAAAATTTTTCATATTGATTATATATTAAAAAAATTTATATTGATTATATATATATATATATATATATGTATAAATTTATATATATGTGTATGTATATGTATATGATTATATATTGAAAAAAAAAATTTTATATTGGATTATATATATATATATATATGTATCAAGATATATATTATAAATGTGAAAGTATGTTTGGTAGTCCTTCACAGGAAAACAACTGAGTGGATTTTAATGAAACTATATAATAATATAGTTATACATCAGAATAACACATAGGCTATAATTTATAAAGATATTGCGAGAAGTTTCCAAAATATAACGATAATTGTCAAGAAAGTAGGAAAAAATTCTGCCATCTGCAAAAAAGCCTGTGACAGCATACATTGATCTTTTTTATCCCTTTTATTTCCTCTACGCCAGGCCTCAGTGAGAGCTCACTTTTAATTATTTCGTTCATCAGTGTAATCACTATTTTTTTATTTCATAATAAAACTAGATTTCGAAGGGAGAGGTGGTGGCAAGATTTTAACATAAAATAAATACAACAAAAAGTAATATTAATTGTCACTTCCTGATATAAATTATTTACACCATTTTTAGCGTTCATGACACAAAATTTGTAACAATGATCGTTGAAAGAAAAACCATGAAATTAAAATAAAATATCAGATAGTTTTTTTTCAGTACATGTAAATATATATCTAGGCTTTCCCCCAGACTGTTTTTTCATAACTTACATACATATATATATGTTTACTCAAGCATTAAAAAAAGCAATCATTTCAATAGCTTCTTATAGAAAATGGTTTTTAATTAATATATATATGTTTTTTAAAAGGATTATTTCTATTATTTCATTACTAATTAATTATTTGTTAATTAAAAAGTACATCATCTATTATTTTGGATAAAAATACATGTCAGACACACTTTTAAGCTAACTATACATAACGATTGATTCATGAAAATCTGAAATTTATTTTATTTTAATTTCTTAGAAACTATTATTAAAAAAATGATGAAAGTTTTTTGTTTTACTCTTAGCATTATAATCGTTTTCTTTTTATTGCTTCACATTAATAATTTTTTAACTAACACAATATTGTTTTTTATAAGTCATACATCAAAATCTGAAGCTATATCTTATCTGTGAGGGGGAGCAGAAGAAGGAACAATAATTTTACACTAAAAAACCCCCGTGATATGCTGGGCTAGAGAGAGGGAAAAGAAACCTGTCTTGAATCAAAAATATGTGAAACAAATTTTGAAAAAGGGAAATTTAAAGAAATAATTTTAGAAATCATTCACATTGCACGTGTACAAACATAATTGCTGGCGTCATGAGAGAAAGAGAAAGCCTGTGCAATGCCGGGCCATGCAGCTAGTATATATATATGTATGTATGTATATATATATTATTCAGAGTATATTATATAACTGCAGCATTTAAGTTTTGTTTTTAAATAATCCAATTCCTATTTGTTTTCATTCAAAATCATACCTGTTTGATACTAATGTTTTTTTTAGTGCTGAAGCAATTAAACTTTGGAATACAAAACCTAACAATTGGGAAGCTTGCAGATCTGCTAAAAGGTAAATTAGCTTATTTTGATAGCATTTAAAGTTATAAATAATTATATGAAATAATTTTTTTTTTATCTTTGAAGTTTTAATTTTTGTTTCATTTAGTTTATTAATTAATTTAGTTTATTTAATTAATTTTAAATTATTAATAAATATTTACTTTATAAATGTTGTTTTTAATTATAAAGTTTTTAAATAGAATTCTGTTATACTTGGAAAATATTTAGATTGAGTTAAATAACAATCCTTTTTATATGTAATTTGACTGTCATATCCTTATAGGAATATCACATTAGTTTCAATAATTTATTTAAAATGGAATTTTCTAAACTTTGTTTTGAACTTTTTAATTATGTATTTATTTATATTTAATAGGAATTTTGTGCCTACATTGGAATCCTATTTCCAAATAACCTCAAAAGCAGAAGGAGAAGAGTCTCCGAAAAGGTAATTAAATATTTTTGTTTCCAACATTTTATATCTGACTATCCAGTACACTTGTATTTAAATTATATCTATATATATTCACAAAACAGAATATATTCCTTTTTAAAAATTATTGTATCCAATAATTAGAAGTAAAATAAGATGTCTAAACAACTGTTAAAATTTTATTTCATAAAACAGCTAAAAGATTCAATTTAACATTTTTAATTTTTATAGACAAATCATCTTGATTGTGGAATTGCGTTGAATTGAAAAGTTATCTGAATTGTTTTATATGTGATACTAAAATTGATAAGTTATTCATTGATTCTATACATATTATTTTTGCTTTTCCTTTTCTGTTTACTGAATAATCATGTTATTTTCCTTATTTATCTTAGAAAATTATGTTTTAAATTATAAAAACTTTTTTTCTGATAAAAGAAATTACTCTTTTTTTTTAATTGTATAATTTTTATTTTCACAATTTTTCTAACTTTTTACTATACAATTAAAATGTAAAATCTTGAATATTTTATTGCTTGAAAAACTGATTTGGTAAGTTTTATTTTTAAAAAAAATCCTTGTATGGCTTAGTAAAGATGGTAATAAAGTAATTTTGGAACAAAATTTAATTGAATAGAAAGCTAATTAAATATTTTCTATCTTATAGGGATATGACTGATAGCAAATACACATGGAAAGCTCTGCGGCTCTTGTGCATGAAGTCACCTCATATATTTACTGCCAATACTGCTCCAGCCAAAGGTGTATCTGAATATCTTGAGTCTATTGTACAAAAGTTTGCAAAAGAAAAACCCCCAAGTGTGAGTATTTGAAATTTTTGTAAAATGTATCTTTAATTAGAGTTATTAAAATATTCATGTATAAGCTAGAATAACTAAATAATTGCTTTCCTAATGCTAAATAATTATAATTGGGTTTTACAGTAAGCATTTAATAATCACTATCAATTCTTGGTGTTTGCTTGTAGCTATGGCAATATTTCAATCTAAATCTGTTTCCACAAATACTTTCTTGTACCTGAATAAATGATTTTGACATTCATTGAATGCATTAATGCATGTTTAAGATAATTTTAAAATACAATTAAAATCCTGTGGTTTATATGGGATGACAATTTAAAAGTAAATGAAAAAATAAGTAACTATAAAGTGAACATTTTGAAGAAATGAATGAAAGCATTTGAAATAGAATAAATTTAATTCACTATTTATGCTATTTTTTAAAAAAGTTCATAAGGATTAATTTTTTACTTAAAATTTAATTATTTTTATATTAATTTAATGTAATACAGTACAGTCCCGATAATCCGAACAATATCGGACCGATCCCTGTTCGGATTACGTGATTGTTCGGATTAGCCGGAGTAACAGCGAAATCACTATTTGAACCGGGAGTACGGGTCTATTGTGTCTATGTATTTTGTGGTAGGTAATGTGAGCGTACGCGCCCGCTTTTGCCGCGTGGCCTGTACTCCCACCCACGACGCATGTGTCCTCCCCTCGACCACTCCTAACTTAGTGTGTCAGTGTGACTGCGTGTGCGTGTGTAACTGTTGGCCGTCAGTCGTTCGCGCTCGTTCTACACTCGGCCGCTTTTGTCTCTGTGTTAATAACAGTGTTACAGTGTGATATTCTACAGTGAAAACAGTTCATTGTGTGTTTTTGACATTTATCTGTGATACAGTGTACGTAAACAGATTGTTATGGCGAGTAAGCGTAAACACTCAACACTTATTCTTAAAGACAAACTAGAGGTTCTAAAGCGTTTAGATAAAGGTGAATGACAAAATTGGCTACAGAGTTTAATGTTGGCAAAGCATCTGCTGGAGACATCAATGAATTGATGAAACATTAATTTCTGACTGATGACGACATAGCTGCGGCAGTGACTCAAGAGCCAATGGAGGAGGAGGGAGTGACGACCTAAACGCAATGCGATAAGAAAATGCAGACGGCGCATGCCCTTACTTGGAGCAATAGCCCGACACTACACCAGCTGATGTGTTATTTATGAGGCGCTGGCGACTGCATCATCAAAAAGACTGTCTTTGCGTCAGAAAAAAATACTGTACATATTTTATATTTAATCTTCTGTTGTACAATTTTCATACTAAACAAGTGTTCTGTTCTGTAGTTTATTCCATTTTAAAATTTGTACCATAACTTGATGTACAGTTGAATATTAAATAAAGAACTGTTTTGAATTAAGGTTTACACTGTTTTATATTGAAATATTCACCGATTTTTCCTTAAAATTATAAAAAATTTTCCGTGGAGCCGTTCGGATTAACCGGATGTTCGGATTAGCCGTGTTCGGATTAGCGGGACTGTACTGTATTACTTAAAGCAGAGATTTCCATTAATTTTGGAGCAAACTTCAAAACTAATTCTTAAATTTTTAAAAATCATATTAATTATGTATTAAAATTTTTTAATGCCTAATCTAATAATTTTTAATTTAAAATGCAATTATCGTCGAAGTTTTTAAAAATTTAAATGACTGAAATAATTTATGTGATTTAAAATGGTAACAATAATTTTGAATCATGCATTATAAAATTTAGAATTACAAATCCCTTCCATATTTATTTTATCAAATAGCAACAAGATAGTTCAACTGTTGAAACAGCTATTACAGAGGATGAATCAATGGAAGATGCTAATGATGAATTTTTACCTGCATCTGAAGAGGATTCTAAAGAGGAAGGTAAATTTTAGTGTTTGATGGCAAAAGAAATGTTATTTAATACTATATTTAAATGCTATTAATTATTCCATATTTGTTTTATTACATAAGGATTTTTATTTTCTGTATTGTAAAAAGTTAAACTAAAATATATATGTATTCTACTTAATGCTGTCAGGATTAAATCCAGTTTTGGTAAAACCAGTGCTGAAGGTTAGTGTATAATTTTAGTAATTTTTCTGAAATATTTCCATAGTTTGAATATTTCAAAATACTGATAAACTATTAGCTTCAAAATTATACCTTGGGTAACAATACACTTTTGCTTGTACAACATTCTGAAGTACTGTTAAAAAATTTTAGAAACTGCCTATAAATTCTTTTAGGATACTTTTATGGATTTACCTTATCTGATGACACAAAATGACATCCCTACCTGTTTTGTTTCATTAACTGAAATTAATTAAAATCACGTGGAATTTAGTCCATGGAAGAAGGTAGAATTTAAAAACACTGTAGTTTCAAATTTTTCTTTTCAAAAACTGTCGATTATTTGAAACCAATGTATAGATATGTTATTTGCAGAGGGTTTCATTGTACACTTGTTATTTCTGAAGTAATTTATGATTAAAGGAATTCTGCAAATAACAAAATATCTAGTTAACATTCCTGTTTCATTTTTTTTACCTCAGAAATTCTAACTGAATAATTTCTAGAAAGCTAAAATATACCTCCCATTATGACTTTTTGCTGCAATCTTGTTGAAATTGTTTTGATTACAGGGCTGAAGATGATTTCCATGTTAAAAATACCTATTTTATCTGAATACAAAATAAATAACCCTGTCATATTCTGTTATTTTATTCAAAAGGACAACTTTGTCAATTAATTCACTTGAAAGATGAACAAGCATCAAGTGTGCTGATACACTTGAAGCATGCTAGCAGCTATTTTTCCATTAGTGATTAGTCTTAATAATGTTCTCAAAGGTTTTTAATCTTTGTGATAACACTGAAATAACAAATAAACATTTATCTCGGTCTTTGAAGTCATGAATTGCTCAGAGCATTAATAATTTGCAATGGATTCTTGGCTCTCTTTAAAACTTTTTTAAAGCGAGCCAGTGTAATGGTATTCAAGTCTAATGATTTACCTGCAAAAAGGACATGTTACTTCTAGGTAATCTTACCTCTAATTCATGAAATTTTCACTATAAGTAATAGAAAAAGTTTTAAGAATCTTATAAAAAGCATACGAAAATACTGGAAATTTTCTATGTATTTAATTTTATTATCATTACTGGGCATTTTGTACAACTTATAAGTATATCAGAGCCGTTTTTTACTCTACTTTACCCAAGACCAAAGGTTCACAAACTTTTTTGTCTCATATAGACCCCTTATCATATTTTTCAGTTTTGGGTAAACTTACCCCTACGTACCTTATATTGAATTTTTACAAATTTATAAACTTAAATGTCTTTTGACAGCTGTTATAGAGCTTCTTACTTTAAAAAATTTAAAATTCTGGCTGTAGGGAAGTATAGTATTTTTAAAACCTAAGAAACACATATTAATTAAATTAAAACTTAATTAATACATAAAATAACCAAGCAACAAACAAATGCTTTTAATGTGAGGGATGAATTTGGAGATTCAATAACAAACTTTAAACATTTGGCATGAATCTTGTCAGGTATAACCCTAAATGTCCAGCATTTTTTTTCCCTTCTTTCTTTTATTGTTTTGGAGATATGCAACCTTGCTAAAATTCCTTTTCACTAGGAAAACCACACACACTATTAGAAATTTTCTCAAGATATTCCATAATCCTGAATAAATAACACAGGTATATCTTTTTAAAGCTAGAATTGCTGTCATTCATTTCTAAATTTGGCTTTAAGATCTTCATTAGCTATTCTGATCAGTTCCTCTCTCTCTGGTAATCTGACATTTGTGAGTGTGTGGTTTTTTTTCTTTGTGACTGTATAAATTCATTGCCTACTGTGGTATTACCATAGTCAAAGCATTCTCAAACTTAATTTCAAAATCTGATTAAATGATATTTAATTGTGTGGGGAAAATATGTTAAAACTGTTGATCCAATAGCTCATTACCGCCTGTGGGCTATTGGAAGTTAGCAAAATACATATGCAGAAGACTGAAGTTTCAGTGGTATTTCTTATTTATACCAAATGATGACCAAAGTTTTAAAACCAAATAACATTTATTATACATTCAATTAAATAAAATTCATTACAACAAACTTATTAACTGCCCAAAGCAAGCGATATTCCAAAAATTCAATTTATCTAAATTACTTATCATCTCAGCAACTGGCAGAACTAACCTCTTCTAGAGCTAATCTAACCTCAACTGCTATCTAGTTTATCTTTATATCCGTTTATATATTCGGTGAAGTCGCAACAGAGCATGCGTGAGTCACTGGGTGCGTGCAATCCCAGCACTCTATTGGCTGATTGGCAACATCACTTAATTTGCATTCTACAGAGTGTTTTTTTTTCAGGTATAGAAGTTTAAGTTGGCATTACTTTCCAAGATGGCGACCGATTTAACAGCTGTCAAGTGATTTATTCTCAGTTTGGTTTGGCAATTCATCATGAATAGACTGACGCCTGAACAACGGTTTCAAATTGTGCAATTTTATTTCGAAAATAATGGTCGCGCGATTTTCATAAGCGAATTTTGTTTAGCGATGAAGCGCACTTCTGGTTGAATGGCTACGTCAACAAACAAAACTGCCGCATTTGGAGTGAAGCTAATCTACAAGTGTATGTCGAAACACCGTTACATCCAGAAAAACTGACTGTTAGGTGCGCTTTATGGGCTGGTGGAATCCTTCTTCAAAAACGATGAAGGCCACAACGTTACAGTCAATGGTGATCGGTATAGAGCCATGATTACTAACTTTTTCATTCCTGAATTGAACAATCATGATGTCCAGGAGCTGTGGTTCCAACAAGACGGTGCAACATGTCACACAGCTCGTGCCACAATCGATTTATTGAAAGACACGTTTGGTGACTGCCTAATTTCACGTTTTGGACCTGTGAATTAGCCTCCAAGATCTTGTGATTTAACACCGCTAGACTATTTTTTGTGGGGCTATGTAAAGTCATTGGTCTATGCGGATAAGCCACAAACGCTTGACCATTTGGAAGACGACATTCGCCGTGTTATTGCCGATATACGGCCACAAATGTTGGAAAAAGTCATCGAAAATTGGACGTCCAGATTGGACTACATCCGAGCCAGCCGTGGCAGTCCTATGCCAGAAATCATATTTAAAATGTAATGCCACAAGATTATCTTTCGAATAAAAAAAATTCATGTCAATCGAATAATACATCGTTGTTTTATTGCAATTTAAAGTTCTATACCTCTAAAAAAAACACCCTTTATGATATCACTGCCAGTTACCGCGATGTACATGAACTATTCGGATCCACATGTACAAGTTGTTGAAGTAGATGGGATCACAAAAAATAGGATCTGTTGGCAACAAAAACGTCATTTCCCTTGAAAGTTGTCTGTGACAAATTGAGAAACTGGAAAATTTGCGCCATCCAATATTATACTCCATTAGCCTAATTCTGGCAAGAAACGCTGTACTGATGGTCCTTGTTTTTAAAAAAATTTATGCTGCCGCCTTCTAACTACAAATTAACCTTGTAGTAGCTTCACTATCATAGATCTCCATTTAGACTTCGTAGACTGCCAAATTATTTTCTCACTGATGTGGACCCCTTGCTGCTCGTCATAGACCCCCTGGGGGTTGATATAGACCACTTTGGCAATTGCTGCCCTAGACACTTCAAATTGTTACCCGCCCCCTCCGCACTATTTCTGGAGCAACCCCTGAATCAGTTCTTACTTTGCCAGTTTTGGTTCGGAAGGGATTTTCCCTTTACTCTTACTCTTTTCCCTTTCTTTGTCTTTGCTGTTCAGGGAATGTTTCCTCATTATCCACTACCTATGGACCCTCTGTGCCCTGAACTGGCAACCGGTGGTCATAAAGAAAGGATTGTGTCTTGGTTTGGTCGCTGTTTTTCATTTCTTGCCTTACAACATCACAACCATCCACCAACCCTTTTATTACAGTAAATTGCTGAAATCATTTGCAATTGCTGTATTCATTATTGTATGAACTGTTTTCACCGTTAATTTCATCTTTTTCGTCACTTTACTATCTTTTATTTTTAGACATCCTTATTCATTGTTGAGTCACTGTCATTGTACTTTTACAACAAAGGTTTTCTTCCAGCTTTGATCATTGCAAAACATTAATAAGAACATTATAATCAGTTTTTATTGTAATATTATTTTGTGTGCAGAGCAACATCAAGCTGTTAAGCTTTTCATTTTCCATAGTGGATCTCACTTCAGTCTTTACTCTCTTGAGGGCAGAAATGCTTCTCTCATGATTCGTTAGGCGGTGGTACGTTCGCTGTAATTTTTCTTTTTGCCCTCCAAAACTCTTGGGCCTTCATATCTTTTGTGTCCAAGATACATGCCTAAGTGAAAAAGTGGCCCTGAAGCATATGTGCATACATACACTCTAACCTTGTTAACAACCTGGGTCGATGGTTACTAAACCGTAAGCGTAATGCAAACCACAAGTTAAATAATAATTGAAAATGTAAATTGATTGATAATGTAAACTCTTAACTTTGGTATGAATTTCCTATGTGATTTCAGTTTATGATTTAAAAAAAGATAATACATTTACTTTTAAGACCTAAATATTAAAAAAAATATAGAATTATTTTTATTATTTAAAAAATAAATTCTCAAGGTATTTTTTTTGTCATAGTATTTTGTTCCTTTTAATTTTTTAATGTCAGTACAAACTTGTTAAGCATGCAAATAATCTCACTAATGATAAGAAAAATCTTAAAAATAATTTCTCTTTAAAAAAACACCAATTTTAGAAAAATTTTATTTTTTGAGAATGGTGACTCATATGTAGGGATTGGAATATCGGACCAAAAGTTCAATACTGATATTCGGTATTTTTTAGGTCTTAATACCGGGATACCGGTTTTAAAACCGATAGTAGAAATTTTAGAAAAAGAAGGAAAACACAGATGTTTCTTTGTTTTATTTGCTAGTTTTATTAGAGTGTAAATATCACAAAAAAAAGAATGTGTAGCTTATAAATTATAACAGTATATAAAGAATAAAAAAAAAAATATCACTATTTTTTTTTAGTCTGTGGTTTTCATATATATAATGAAACCATACCCGAAGTATTATCAACTGATTTTTTATGTTCTTTGAAGTTATTCTTATTCATTATTATGGGTTATTTGCTTATGAGTGTATACATAATAAATCTAAAACAAAATAGTTTGAACCCTAAAGTATGATGCAAGTACAATGCGAATAACAAGCTCACCAATTTAAAAAATATAGAAATTTTGTGCACTTTCTTCACAAACACATTCTTTTTTTCACAAATACGAATATCAGACAACAAATCCTGCATGTGTGCAGTATCGCTCTGAGACGTAATAGAATGGCTTTGGCCCACCTCCTTGAATGATTCACATATTTTATCACTTCTCTTGGTTTACAAAGCAACTTTGTATTCACAATCTAATTAATTTCGCCTGTTAAGGAGACAAAAACATATACTATTTTGCTATGTTGGCGATCCCTGAACATATAATGGACACAATTTAAAAAATTTATTAAATCCCGAAAAAAGGGTATTTAAACTTGTGAATACCAGTATTACAAAATTGTATAAATGGCTCAAAATACCGGTATTGCAATCCCTTCTCATATGCATAAATTAAGTAGAAAACAGTATTAATGTCTGCTCTTAGCAGAGAGCTGTAACATTATCTGAATAAAAGATTTTGTATTCATAAAATGGAAAACATGAGTTATGTCATATTGTGTTAGAGCAATGTGAATGACATCAAAAGAGCCATCAGTAGCAAATTTGTGTGTTGATTGCTTGTAAATGGAGTGCAACTGTATACATATATTTATATATTAATGTCTGTTTTTTATTTAGTTATAATTTCCATATAGTGTAAAAACTTCAAGGTTATTTAAATTATTTTTAATTTATTTCTATATAACTATTTGGAATTATTTTCATATCCTTATAAGAATTTTTGATGTATCGAAAATATTAATTTGACTTTAATAAATTTTAAATGAAAAATAGGAAGATTCAACGTAATAAAGATACTCTACCTGAAAAAAACCCCTTTTAGGTAAAACTTTAGGGTTTTTTTTTTTGTCAAGTAGTTTCTCTTTTGTCACTGAATATAAATACTTTCAAATCTAGATGGTACTTACCTGAATCAATCAGGAAAATAGTTCTAAGTAATAGAAGCTTTCTTTCTTGATATTACAAAAAAATAAATAATAAAAATAATAATTTACTTATTAAAAGAAGCATAATATTTGTACTACATTTTAAAAGTTATTAATAACAGTCAAACTTTTATTTAATAAGTGTCAGTTGCTTGTATCTTTTAAGTGGTATAAATGAATGCAAAAAATCTATGTCCTCTCATTGCAGTAGTGACTTAAATTTTTTTTAAAGTAATTTCAAGACTAAAATATATATATTTTTTTTACAGTTAAGAAGGAGAATATTTTAACCAAAGCATTGGTAGAAATCATATCTGAAAAACTGCAGGATAATTGGAAAGCTATTGCATTAAAATTAGGTTTTCAAGAGGATGAAGTTGAATATTTTGAAACATCATTTCCTGATGCTAAATTACAAACTGAGCAAATGCTAACTGTCTGGATGGAACAAGATGGATCTTTACCAACATTTACAAAAATTTTACAGAGTACAGGTTCATTAAATGCCGTACTTTCAATATTGTCATCTTAAATGTATCTTAATTAATTTTGTAAAGTTATCATTGTGTAAATAATAAAATTCATGCTTGCGTAAAATTTGTTTTATATTTTTTATGTTTGTTGAGAATAGTACTTTTACGAATTTGGTCTCAATTAATAAAATAACTATATTTTGTTAAAAAAAATCTACATTTATAAATAGATTGAATTAGGCACTGAAGAATTATTCATTATTGATACCTTTCTGATAACATCACTGGTAATTCCTTTTTATAATATGAGGAGCAGGTCACAGGAAAGATTGTATACTTATTGCTTTTTATTTATGTTGTAATTTGTTTTAAGAAACATTGCATTAATGGCTCTGTGGACAGCAATTTAAAGACCCATTCCATTTTCTGAAATGTGTATTTAGCCTCAAAACATTTAACAAAATATCTATTAGGAAAATAAGAAGAAAAATAACTACTTTTTCAAAAAAAATGACAGTTCTCGGAATTTTAGTGTTTAGGGTATCAAACAATATACCCCAGATCTTAATTTCAGTAGAATTAGAAGTAATTTTATTGATCCCTCTTTCCTTTAAATTAAGAAGTTTATTTCTCAAAATTTTATTTAATATTCTTAATTTACTTTAAATCTTGTCATTTTTCGTAATTTCCATGATGGAAAACATGTTCTCTCAACTTCTCAAATTGGTCAGTGTTTTCTTTTATTCCCAAGTCTTCTCTTAGACATAATACCAAATTTTTTTTTATCTGGACATCTTTGCAGCATACATCTGTATTGTCTAGGCCAGTGGTCTTCAAACTTTGTTGACACATGGAACCCTTGAAACTCTAAGGTGGTTCCTGGGAACTCCATAAAAAAAGTCTTATTAGAATATATCTTAAAATAATTTTTGAAGTAGATGAACATATTATGTGGTCAAGTGGTAGCGTATCGCGCTTCTACACGACAGGTCTGGGTTCTATTCCCGGGCTGGGCAAGGCTGACTCAACCTTGCATCCCTACTGCAGTGGGTCAATAAACAAGTATCAAGCTTGCTTGGGGACTTAAATACTGGGGTTCTTGCTTCAGACTGCTTATGCACCAATGGTCATGTATACTGAGTTGTGCACAGTAAGCCATGGCCCCAATAGGTTGTTCCACCACTGAGTTTGAACATATGAGTACTTTAAGTAAAGGCAATTATAAAAATTTGTTTAACATAATATATTAATGTAATTTACTCATTAATTCATGCTCTTTGTGTCATCTTTCTTTGCATTACATTTAATAGCCGGCATCTGAGTTTGTGCGCATTTTTTTACACTAACTACTGAAGTCTAGATATATTGAAGCTGTCTGCAGTCATATTTTGTATTAAATTGCTTATATATTTCATTTTTGATGCTGCATACATTGATAAATGTTTTTAACTTAAATACTTTGTTCAGAATGGCATTAAGATGTTTAAAACTGTGTGAGAAACTTCTGCAAATTTGCAGCCTAAAATTTAGAAGCAGGTTCGGTTTTACAAACATCGAATCTGTTAATAAGTCTGTAAGTTGTTCCTTCTTCATTGGCATGTCCTGATTTATCCATAATGCTTGAAGCACATGGCTTTTATGAAATTTAAGATTTTATTTTATCTTTTAAATCTTTATATGTATTTTTACAATCAAATTACTTTTTAAGGATTAGATCTATAAAAATTAAAATTTTGGCACCTTGATCATTTATGGAACCTCTGTCAAAGTTCTTCGAAATCCAGGTTAAAACTTCTGGTCTAGGCTAAACCCTTCCCACCACTCAGATTCACTCTTGGGTGCCTTAACAGGTATTTTTTGGCATTTTCCACCTATTTTTTTCCACAGACTAGTTTATCTCCTTGTATTTCTTAAAATTCAAACAATATTTTTTTGAGAAATATTCAATATTTCTCAAAAAAATTTTACTCCTAGATAATTATAGTAAAACAATCTTAAGTCATTTCAAATTGCACTATCGAAGGTTAGAGCCTGACAGGGTCACACACTCCAAAACATCTTCCAATGAATATTTAGCTCTTACACTGGAGTAATAAGCTGTAACAAAGCATTGTTGACAAAAAAAATTAATACAACTATTTTTAATGAAATATATTTAAATATCACTTCTATAGAGTTACTTAAATTTATGCACTCTTTTCTTAATCATATCATTACACCTCTTATTTATGTTATTATTTATAGTTAAGGTTTTTTTTAATTGCACTTTTCAAATACTTTAAAATTACAAATGTTGCCCATCCAGTATAGTGGTTAGCGATGCTGTGGCGTTGGGCCTGGGTTCGAATCCCGGAGAAGACATGGATGTTTGTAAATGTATAGTACCTTCGTGGCATGGGGGTACTCTTAATAGCCATTGAGCCACACGTCCTCTCGTAAGGTTGGTGGAAGGGGAAGAGAGGTGGGATGTCCCTGACCACCCTCAGGATGTTCTCCCTTAAAATTGGGATAAAACCAAGCTAAATTGTTCAGTTACCTGTGTGGTGCTCAAAGCTACGGTTAAAGACAGGCATCACTCAGCCCTTTGCCATGATGAATTTCATGGGCCTTGATCTAGCCTTTGCCGATCAAGTGGCATTAGCAACAACAAAATTACAAATAAGTTTACATGATTATAAAATAAATTATACCCCCTTAATGATTCTTTGAATTTAAGCCTTTCCTAGTGTATCGTGGAATAAGTGAATTCAGTTGAATGAATGTATTTTTTTAAAAATGAAATATGTTTCACAAATAATCATAACTGTACCAGAATGATAGATCAATGGTATTTAGACAGTTGTGATTTTATTTAAATGCAGTTAAAGTTTATATATTAATTTGCCCATTCTACAGCTATTATTATTTGAAGCCAAAGATAGCTTTGTAAGTTAATGCATTCTGCTTAAAATTTTTACAAGTTAATATGTATTAAAAGTTTTCAGTATAAACTACATTTAGCAGAGTTTCTTCAATGATTACATTGGGAGTACTTTTTCAAGCTCTGTATGCAACATTGAAAGAATTATATTTAATTTATTGGATGTGCTAGTTTATAAAAACAATATAATTTTTTATATTACTATACTTTTAAACTTAAGGATACAAAAACCTACACAAAAAATAGCATTTCACCTCATAATGTAATTCTTACATGTATGCGCAAATTAATATCAAGTGCATTCAATTAAGTTAGACGTTAACTTGTTGGTTTTATATAAACGAGGTTGGAATTGACTCAGTATATGGAAAGCTTAAAGTTTTTACCATTTCTAGCCAAAAAATTAGTTTGCATATTTAAAGGGCAATTCTTCTGGGAGAAATATAAATGCACAAGTTCTTGCTAGAACATGTGCTTTCGCCCTACAAAAACATTTTTTAAAAAACGACATGATTATTGAATAATTAAGTTCGTAAAACTGAATGAGAATCCTAAATTTGAATAAGCAACTAATTAAGTGTTTCTCAAAGAGGATATCATGTGAATTTGATTCATTCAAGAATACAGGTTGTATCTACAATGTAATGGCTAAAAATACTCTGCATTGGAAATAGCAAACTGTAGGGATATAAAATCAGAATTTTCTTTCCTTCTCAGTATACAATTTATATTTGAATAATTCATTTAATGAAAGTGATTTGTATTTCATTCATATTAGAACTCCTTATATAAACACATGAGGTCATTCAAACTAATATAATAAAAAAAATATTGGAAAATATCTTGTAACCACATTTAGATTTATTGTATAATTATATGTAAAAAACATTTGAACTTGATTTATAAGTTCCTAATTGATTAAATCCATTTTAAAATTGTAATTATGTTACAGAACATTTAATCAGGCATTGATGAATTACAAAAAAATATCTTAAGTGAAGCTAAAAATTATAAATTCTAACTTAGAGTTTTGGTTGCCTAAATTTTTTTGCTTTTAAAATCCAAAAGCAGATTGATTTTCAATTGTTAATTAACATGTAGCCCGTTGTAAAAGATTATTTTCAATATTGTCCTTTTGGTTTCGATTGTTTTCTTAACTGTAGACAATTGCATAAAATTTGAATTTAGGAAATTCAACACATACAACTTTTTATTTAAACAATGCATTATTTTATATAGAAATTATTCTTTTTAAAACTAATTATTTATATTTTGTAATATAACAGTTTTCTAATTTTTTTTTATACTTTAAGAATGAAAAATTGTTATTGTAAAATCTTTTAGAAGTGTCAAGTAGAATGTTTGAGGAATGGGGTATCCACTTTTTAACAGATGAATTTTATGAAATTTGAAATGCAGGCTTACATTATGATGATAAACCAATTTTGTGAATAAGAAAATTTGGTTTAATAAGTTATATTCAACTACACTAATTAATGTTTCAACACATAATTTAATTCACTTTGAGCTATTATGAATTAATGTCATTTTTTTAAGCTGTAAAAAGAATTGCAAATAATAAAAAAAAATGTTTTATACTTTTTGATGTACATTTACTTGCACATATCTCTAGAGTTACTACATGCAAAACTGGAAAGAACAGAAGAATTTTAAGAATAATTTGTATCATAGAAAATTCAGTGAAAAACTGGAATGTAATTTAATTGAGCAAACTATTCTTAAAATGGTCTAAACTTAAATGTAGGCTTTCAACGTTAAAAAGTTGCTTTCTTAATACGTAATAAGTTAATGTTTAAATTTTATTTGCTGGTAAGTTTTCTTCATTAATCTTAAAATGTATAACTCTAGAATAAAATATTTCTGTAATTTTCTGTTTTTCTGTACAGTTATAAAATGCATGTTCTTGCATTTCTGTTAGATAAGAATTGTGAAAATATATAGATAAATTTTATACTTCTATACTAATTGTGTATATTTAATCAGTCTCAGAGTGCATTCATTTCTTGAGAATTAAAATAAAAATGAATAGATGAAAAACAAAATAAAAATGAATTTATTTGAATGAATTAATGTATTATTATACAAATGAAATTTAATACACGACTATTTTGTATATCTTACAGTCATTTTCTTTGTAAGTAGAAGAATTACATATCTTCAACTTCTTCCTCATCACTAAAATAATCACTTTTCTTATATATTTTCTTTTTGGTTGATGCTGTGCCACTAGTAGTACCATATTCACCAGTAGCTACTTTTAATCTATATTCTTCCTCTTCCATTTTTTCTTGCTGAAAAGATTTGAAATTTTTTTAAAATGCTAATATTTTGAGCAAAAGCTTAATTAGTAGGTGAGAAAATAGCTCCCATTTGTTATTAGCTTTTTATTTAGAAATTCTAATTAGTATAGATATAAAGCATAGTAAATAATACACAATTTTTCTTTTTAAAAAAAGAATGGTTTTTCCAAAATCTGAACAAAAATATAAGATAGATGTTTTCCTTCAATAATTTCTACTAATAAATAATTTTATAACCTAAAATTAAATTCTATTTTCAAACATAGCTATATAGTTAAAATTGAAATATATTATCAAATGTAATTAAAAATACAATTTAGTATACATGCAATACTTACTCTGGTGCTTTATTTAAATATATCAGAAATAAAGCACTAGATAATATATAAATTAATATATTTATATATAATTCAATACATATTTAAAAACAAATGATTATTTCTGACTTCGTACACAGTGGATAAAAATGAAGTATTTGTATAACCATTAGGAAAAAAAAAAAAAAAAAAAAAAAACCTAGGTAGATATTGCTTGGAAATAGCTGCAGGAATATTTAGAAATATTTGGCATGATAAATTCAGATGAGTGTTTTGAGAATAAGTTATAACTCTGCTTCCTCCCTAAATGAAAATTTAAAAGATATAAATTGATTAAATGTTTTCTTTTGTAGAATGTTACAGCAGCCAAAATGATGCAAGTTTTGAAGATATAAAATAAAAATATAAGAAATAAATGAAATTTTTATTCCATTCATTTTCTTAATAGATATGTATAATTATATATAAAATGTGCCTTAATTTGTATGAAACATTTAATTTTCATGGATTTATAAAGCTGGTTAATGTTTCAATTATGTTCAGGAAAGTGGATTTATTATTTTTTGTTATATATGATCGTTAATAAAAATATTGAAGCATACAAAGTATAAACAAATGCATATATTTAAAAGAAAAAAGTTTTTGTTACTTTTGAAGTGTTCTGGTATTTTATATAATGAACTAGTATTATTTCTTTCTTGGAAAAAATTTACTGATGAAATAATAACTGTTTAATTCAATATCGTAGAACGTTAACATAAACAGCTCTACAAATTAATATACTTTTGTAGCAATACTTATTTAATTTAATATTAATTGGCCAAAAGAGAAAAAAGAAGAATATTGACTTAATAACTTATTAATTCTTTTTATACATATGTTTGATGATAATCATGAATATGTTCATCAAATTTGAAAGTTAATTACAGATATTAGACTTAATTCCAACTGAAGTATCAAATAATTTTTCTTATTCATTTTAAAGAATAAAACATTGTTGTTTTTCAGTTTGATGGAAAAACGAATATAAAATGTAAATAAATTTTTCCAGACAGGTTAATACTAAGTTTAAAAAATAAATATAACTATCTTTATATTACCAAAATTCCTCTTTTTATCTTCTAATATTTTACAAATATAATTTTTATTAAAAAGCAAGAATTATTATTCCATATTTTTTCACAAATAAGTGGTAAAACTAATAAAAATTCACTCTCTTCCAAATTTTTTATTTAATACAATAATTTGGGATAGAATAGTCATCTTGCTTAACTAAAAAGTTACCTTAAAAGAAAGACAACCATGAAGTTATAATGAAATGTTAAACATTAGCATTGGAAAAATATGGTTTTATAAATATGGATTCCTAAGAAGATTTAATAATCAATTGGACTACTATTTTTATCACTGATATGCTTCACGAAATTCTAGAAGTAATAAGAATTTAGCATTTTACCTGAAATTTAATGGCAGCACTTAAACTTTCAACATCTTGTTCTTCTTGTTCTTGAGATTCTTCATCACTATCACTATCAAGTAAACAGATGATAAGATTACAAATGATTATTTATGAATAAAGGCATAATGCTGTTGCACCAAAGCAAAATAATAGGTCATAAGTGACAAACCTCGTTATTTCAAATAAGAGTCAGAAAAAGGACAATATCTAAGCTAGCAGAACACCACATTTCCAAATTATATCACTTAGGGACTTTAAGGTCTAATTCAATGTGATTCAAGACTATGCCATCAAATTACTGTAGCAAAATGTTTAAGATGGATTTCTGATTATAATTTTACTGTGGATTGCAATGGGTTTTTTTAATATTGCAAAACTGAAAATTAGTGAAATAAAGTACATGAATCAAATATTGGGCAGAAAAGATGGATAAAAATGTATTTAGTTCATTTAAATAAAAACGGTCAAGTCTCTGGCTAACTTTAAAGTAATAGAAACTATAAAATTTATATTCAAATGTAGTTAAATATAATTTATATATGCTTACATTTTATTTGTATTATGTAGCTCATGAAAATACTTATGTCTAGTCCATAGGTTAAAATAAGAATGTCATGTCCCGTTTTCAATCACTGACATTATAAAACTACTTCCCTCTGATGAATTATTAAAATTTGTGTAATAATTTATTCATTCTTAATTCATCATTCAACTAAAAAATTATTTGCTCATTGTTAGTTTATTTTATTCCATCAAGAATTAACACAAGAAAAATTTCATTTTAATGATATTTTAAAAGCCTTGATGAATAATGCCTTCGAAAATATGGGACAATATCCGAATCATAAATTATGCACAACATTTATTTCCTGTTCAGTTAGGAAAATTGATAAAACATTAAATAAGTCATTCTTCATGTAATAGTGAATCACAATTGATCATATAATTTTCTTTTTCAGAAGTATAAATAAAATAAAATGAAACTTTTTATCCATTCATGTATGTTTATACATATTTATGCAGAATAATGAAAAGCAAGTATCTCTTAATTTATAGAATGTTAAAAAATATTTTTAATTAAATTTATGACTAATATGGAAAACAGAAAATTGGAACTAGATAAATTTTTTTTGAAAGTAATATAAAAATATACATACTTTAACATCGAATTTTAATACACCCTCTCCCAATAATTTCTATGCATAATTTTAATAACATTTAATTCAGTTTTCATATTTCTTATCATAAAAATGATGGATATTTAAATTATCTTTAAGTTTCCTTACTGATATTCCTCTTCTTCCTCCTCTTTATAAAATTTCTTCCTTTTCTTTTCTTTTTTTTCCACTGTTCTATCTCCCAATGTATTCATCGGGCAGCAATAGCTTAAATGGCCTTCCTCCTGTTCAAAAAATCATTTTTTTCCCTTTAAAATTGATGCAAATAAATTACATTAAGGAATTAAGCCAATATTAATTATAGAATAATATTTTTTTTTGAATGTCTCAGAGAATAAAAATTTGCAAAGTACTTAAAAAGAAATATATATTTAATAAATTTAATGTGAACACTTAATTTTGAGTTAAATTTGTACTCAACACAAAAAATCATTTAGTACTCAAAAGATAATTATTTCCTTTGAATATAATTTTTTTCATAAATATTTGTAAGCTTGCTAGCATTTAGACAATAATAACATCTAATTCACAACATATTAAAATTAACTCTTCTTATTGGGACAGTTTTCAAATAATTTTTGCACACAAATATGTTTCAAATATAATTCAAAACGATCTGTAATATGCACATTATTAGCTTCAAATACATTAAAAACCTGAACTTATGTGATAGGTCAAGCTGAGTGGTAACCACTCAAGCCGAATTTGTGTAAGGGGTATAATTCCGTATATAAATACATGTAAATTATTTTTAACTGGCACCACAAACAAAAGAAAACAATGACTTAGGGGGGATGTTTAATAAAATCTTAGATAATACAAAATCACAAATTGAGACTATTTTGATGCAGAAGATTTCATAAAATCTAAAAAAGTAGTCTGATGGCTCAAATATTTTTTTTCTCCCACAAAATTGCTTTGTGGCATGCTAATAATGTTTTCATTCCTTGCTTTGTGGAAAAATATGCTCTTCACTGAAGTCTATATTTTTTTAAATTTATAAACCTTTTTCATTTAAACTGAGGCTTTCTGTCAAATTCCCAACACACCATCATTGAACCTTTTGATTGGATAGGGTTTAAAGACTCAAGTTCTTCAATGTCTAGCTCTTGCTAATGAACTTCTAAGAGCTCATTAATTGTCAGCTCCTGGATTGTGGGAATCCAGCACAGTCCTTGAATGCCATAACTATCCTAAATTTATTTGAAGCAGAGAATGAATAATCAAGTTGAGTAGCACTCAAACAAAAGATGAACCGACAAGATTTAAAAACTGTGTATGTCTAGGTATTACTGTGCGTGTGTGTGAATCCCTTCTAATAATTTAAATTAGACATTTTTTAGTTCATTCAAAATTAATAAAATTATAAAGGAATTAAATATATCATAGTAAATTAAATTACCAATATATATGACAAGAAATAAGTAAAATTTTGTGTAGCAAATAATATTTTGTATAATTTTGTATAGTTATTTTACAGCTTCCCTTTTTCTTTCTACAATAACAACAATACACCATAAAGTATACTTTCAATCAAAAGAAATAATAATCCACTTTTTTGTGTGAAACAGTCAAGTGAAATGAAACAAAATGAAGTCATATATCAAATGTTATTTTATAACCTGCTAATCTAGTTCTTTCCAAAAAGTTTCATTAAGTTAGGTTTTCCACTTTTTACAGGCCAGTGTTATACACTTTTTTTTTTAAGTTAGTTTTGTGCATGTTGTGAAAAAGTAAAGTAATTTGATAAGGTTGGGAAAAAAAAATAGCTAATCTTGAAAATATGTCATATTGTTGGCAGGATTAAATTATACAGAATATACCATAGTATACTTCAGAGATCAAATGACAAACACACCAAGTTCCAACCTCTAATAACTTTATCATTATTAATATAAAATAACTATGATACATGTAAGAAATTAGGGTTTTCTTTCCTATATATTGATATATAATCTTTAAAAAAACACATTTAAAAAACAAATACATTGTATAAAGAGATCAATAACCTAAACAGAATAATGGTTTAGAGCAGGGGTTGGCAGCCTTTTAGTTATGGTGTGTCAAACCAATCTACCAATATGATTCAGCATACCACACACTAGGTCATTTTTGAAATAATTCAATTCCCGTGAAAATCCATACAGAATTAGAGAATAGAGATTTATAATTTAGATATTTACAGTTTTACTATACATTAATTTTGCATCATTTAAAGATAACAACATAAAATATATTATTTCTTCAACAAAAATTAAAATTGTACATATATTATGTATTTTTAAACATGTTTATAAAAATAATAAATAGACAACATAAAATATAAGTATTTTCCTCCATAACAGTTAAAAATAATAAATAAAAATTTTAATGCGAGCCCAGTGCTTGCATTGCTCTACTTTCATATTGCGAAATCAGGGGTATAATGTTTGAATTACAATTTGGCACGATTCTGAGCATACGGTTGTTAAACAATTTCTTTGTGGACATGAAATATGTTTCATATGAGAAAAGATTTTTTACTTTGATATGTAGAACCAAAAGTGGAAAGCAGAGCACATGCACTTTTCTCTCTTCAAAAAATTAAATTTCTGCAGCTGTGACATTCCATAGTTTACAAAATAGCTGTAAACTTATCTTTAGTGTTATATTTCAGATTTTCTCGTAATTCCGTAAATGTCCATAATTCTGAAGATATTTCTCAAATATAAGGATCATTACAAATTTATCAACTTCCATCCACTTAAAAATTGACAAATTTGCAGAGTAGTGCAGAGTGCCACAGAGAATTGTACCACATGCCATAGGTTGCCAACCCCTGGTTTAGAGAGTAATAAATTTTTAATACAAAAATGTTTACATTTTCCCCAGAATATTTTAAGTAGGTTTACAGGGTTTGTTCATAAATGTGCAAAGTATTAGTCAAGTCTCAGCTGAAGAAAAATATTTACACCATACCAATTGCATTCCATACAAGAGGATAATTTAAAGCATTAATTTTTTTTTAATTTAACAAAAAATACAAAATTAAGGTTCCTTCATTAAAATATTTTCATTATCTAAGGTGGAGAAAGAAAACAAATGTTAATACAAAAGAAAAATAATTCTTTTCACAAGAAAACTAAATGTATTCAAAATGATTTAAAGAACAAACATTAAACAGAGGGACATAATATTTAATACAACATTTTTACTATTATGTCACTAATTTATAAATGAAGCCTAATAATTATTCTATTTCATAGAATTTCTTAATATTTATAATGCAAACAGATATTTTGGCTACTAAACCTCTACAGTACTTGCAATTCAAACATTTTCTTAATCTTAACAAACAACTCATTATATTAACAGCTTATACTTATTGAAAAATATTTCAAATACTAATTTAAAAAAGGGAGAGGGACCATGTTTGGGAAATTAAATTTATTTCAGAATGTTAATGAGTCAACAAATATACAAGTTATTCCAATATATGAATTATAATTATAATAATCAAAAAATATTAAGGTGAAAAGAGATTAATAAGAAAATAAAAAAAACTTACACCGCATTCATAACATTGAGATTTATCTTTATAATATTTACGTTTTATAAATTCAGCTGCTCTTCCATTATCTTTAGCAATGCTGCATTTTATTGTTCTTCCAAATAATTCTCTTTGATTCATAGCTCTTACACATTTATGAGCACCTTCTCTGTCTAAAAATAAGACAAAGGCTACACCTTTGCTCCTATGAGTAAATCTATCTTTTACGCTGGTAACCCTAAGACAAAGGAAAATCTTAATGTTTTTTTAAAAGAGTACATACATATTTGAATCAATTTGTACTACATAATGTTCACTTATGTATTAATCACTTATTAGAATAAATAAATAAAAGAAAATTGAGACAATAATTTTTTTCAAATAAATTTGAAATAAAATTTACTTCAAAATTTAAAAAAAGTTTTTTGTAGAATAAAATCAGATATTTTTATGAGCCTGCAAATAACAAAATATAGTAACTTGTTTTTTAATAATTTCCAAAATGAGGTTGTTTTTCACAAACCCCTTAATTTCAAATTAAAAGTTACGTGATTCGCTCATCAGTACCACCATTTCCCCCATAGGTAGACGTATACGGTGAATTGGAGGGAAAAGAATAGACATAAATAAGTACATTTTCTCTGAAATAAGTAAATCATTCACAAACACTATCAAGATCATTTTATTGCATTTAAAAGCCTTCAAAATAGTTTTACTAATAGCAGTGTAAAGAAAAGGATCATATTTCAGAAAGTATACATGTATATACACCAGGGGCAATTAATGGGTTAAACCCCTATCACATAGAGATATTTTGAAATGTTTTCATGGTTAGGTTGATTTGGCTTCTTTCCAAAGTAAAATAATTGGAAATTGGGTAAGGCTTCTTCACAAAAACAGAAGAAAAAAAAATGTAGGTAGCTTTTTTTTTCTTTTTCTTCACGCGGATGAGTTTGGGAAGATTGTTATAAAACACAAGGAGAAAGTGTTGAACTGAGAGTATAAACATTTGTATTATTACTCAACTCTCCCAGTCCTAACTTCTGAAAGTTTCTTTTAATTGCAGTGGTTGGCAGATCATTTAATTATTAATGTTGCATTTTGCAAGGGTGAAAGAACTAATGGTGCAAGACTTTGAAATTTCAAACCATGGTGAAATATGAGCCAACACCCTTCTCTCCAAACTTCCACACCACATCAATCTGAAGATTGAGGTTCCAATAGATTTACTGTGCAGTAGGTCTGTAAGTGGTACCAGAATTCCAACTCAAAATTTGGCAGAAACAATGTTGCTCAAAGAGTTCACGAACAAGACCACTCAACAACTGCAGTCATCAGAGAACAAAGATAAAAAATTTTAATTTTGGGTTTAATATCACATTTACATCATGTGGTTTGGTTAAAAAATGCTTTACTGTTTATTGTAGTGAATATCAGAACATACAAGTTTAATTTTAACAAGTATTACACTTGTAAAAGGCCCCCGAGAATTATATGATGCATATAAAAAATTTAAATAATCTTTGTAAATAGTTAAAAAAATTTTTAAAGCACAAAATATGCATGTATCAAAGATGTGTTTTTTGGATATGAGTGATTTAAGATGAGTACAAAAGTTGGGTGATTTCAATATCTTTCCTTATCGCTATTCCTTATCTTCTACGCAGACTTTAGTGCTTGCAATAGACATGAATGTTGTGATTAGAGCTCTTATCATTATTCTAATTTGTAAAGAAGCTGGACACCCACATTTTGCAGGAAGATTCAGTTGATCCAGTCACTAAGTAGTGCATCCATTCATTGAATACTTATAGACACAGAGTGAAATAATACAGCATTTAACAAACAGTGTCAATCAACTCGGAATCTTATTTGATTGGATTAAAGTATGCAGCATACGTATTCCAAAATAAAGTGATTGCTTAAAGAATAAGTACAGTACAAGACTATAATAACATTTGAAGTGATAATTGAAGAAATGCTGAAACTGTAAGAATAAAAAAAATATTAATAGATGAAAGTGTCAATACTTACATACTATCACAACAATGCTTACGTTCAAGATAACTCACCAAGTTAGTAACCCCAATTTTGCATGTGCTGAACTGAAAACTATGCTTTGATTGATTGATTGAATATTAACGTCGCACTGTTCAGCTACACGAGGGCTTTTACCAACGGACTACGTAATTTTGAACCATGGTCAAGTGACGTGGACGACACCTGAGCTGGCACTTCCCTCTCCTAACTACCACACCAACGGGAGGACGTTTCAGCTCTCGACAGATTTAACGTGCATCGCTGCCCTACATGGCGGGTCTTTAGTGGCACTGGGCTCGAACTCGTGACAAGGCAAGCCATGGATCCGATACCTATACCACTCGGCTACCGCGGCCACTTGGAAACCATGCACTTCATTCCATATAATGTTGCCAATACGGTTGCAATACCATGTAAGTACCAAAACGTCTAGTTAGGCTCATATTAATTGAAAATAAAAACTGAATTGGAATCTACGCTAGGTTTTAGTTTCACCCCCGCTGAACTTTCACCATAAAATGCCAAACATAGCGATAAATAACATGGTCTGATAACCCACACCTCATAGCGTTCGTCCAATCATTGAATGTCTTCAGGTAAAATGGGGAACTATTTCAGAAAAAGGAGTGGAAGATTACTGAATGCCAAATCTTCTTTTCTAGTCTGAGGTTCATTCCATCCTTGAGAGGACAAGATTGTACAAACAATGTGCGAGATAATTATATGGAAAAATTACACATACTAATGCATTAAATTCTTGGTATTCAGTGTTTCTACAAATACTTATATTTTTTTGGTTGCATTAGAGAAAATAAACTATTGTCTATTGTGAGCATTGGGAACAAATAACACAATTTTCAGCTTTCAGCAAAATTTCTGATTTTTTTTTTAAATATTGAAAATATTAAGTGAAATAACTGAGGAAAGTGTATTCCCAATAATTTAAGGTTTAATCTTGTATAAACCCATACTAAATAAAAAACAGTTTTAAAAGTTAGTAATTTTTTAGATACAGTGTGTATTCATGTTGGCTTAAATTAGGTACAGTCAAAAAGTTATTTTTTCAAAATGAACAACATTAGTTAATTACCATTTATGTAAAAAAGATAAATTTACATTTATTCTTCAAGGAAAGTAATTTGCAAATGGATACATATTTTGGAACTTGAAAGCTCAATCGAGTTGAAAATCAAAGAAAAAATATATCTCTGTAAAAAACTTACTTGACAACTTTTCCATATTTTTCCAAGAGTTTGTGCAAATCATTATTTGTTAAGGTAAATGGTAAGTTTGAAATATATACAGTACTTTTACTGGGACAAAATCCCCCACTCATTTTGCTTAGTTTCTCAGAGAAAGAATATCACGAAAAGAGTCTTTGCAAAAACAGCACACAAATATCTGCTCAATAACCATAAAATGAAATATTCATATTTAATACATTTAACATCAAAACATTTATTTCTTAAATATATATCCTATTTTCAACCTCCCCCAAAAAAAAAAAGCTATCAGGAGTCATTTAAATCAAATTTTCTATTGTGTGATGTTTAGTTACCACGTTAAAGGAAATGCTTCCAATGATTTTTTTGAAATGATGATTAAAGGACCCCAATAAAAGACATTAAATCTTGCGACACTCGCACAATGATTATTTATTATTTACCATCACAGTTACAGTTATACCAATGAATTTGACAGTGGATTCCGTCAAAAAATGACTGAAAATAAAAAAACGACTTGAAATGATATTAAGGTCGTTTCAAGTTAGGTCCAGAAATGACAAGATATTCGTTTCAATGTTGGGTCCTGAAATTATTTTTCTACTTAAGATAAGTCTACTCATGGGCCCCCAAAACCCTAAAAAATTAATACACTGACATTTTCAGCTATGACCATGACGATACTTTATTCCACATCATTCTTCTAAAACTCATCGGACACAACATTTGAGCCATTCATTCGGAAAATCACCAAGTATGTGCATTGGATACGGGAATGATGGTTGATTCTTCCATCTTTGAATAGCGTGGGCCGTTTGTTGTGTTGTTATTGATGTTACCTTGTAGAAGCTAATATCATATCCAGAGGACAGAACCCTTGACATATGGATTCGAGTAAAATGATCACTAGATGGTGCCACGAAAGATCTGTTGGTTACACTCCCCCCAGTAATTCAATGAAGATTATCAATGTGGGGGTTAGAACCCGCAACTTATGGATTCGTAGCCGAGTAACATGGCCTCTAGACAAAAGCGATCCCCACGGTCACGAGGCTGTTACTGGTTTAGGTGGATACCACTACAGTAACAATGACTTTCAGGGATAATTTGATCAAAGAACTGCAATGGCGAACTCTTGGGCAGGACAGATAGAAGTAGCTAGATGGCTGAATGTAAGTCCGTCTGTGATTCATAGACTTTGGCAACAATATCTAACCACGGATTCAACATCCAGGAGGTTCAGCCAAGGCCGGTCACGCGCTACCATGAGTGCCGATGACCGATATTTGCCATTATATGCACAAAGGAATAAAACGCAACTCCGGCTAAACTCAGATCCTCCCGTTGCTAGCTCCGGGTGGTTGGTATCAAGGTCAACCGTGTGTCGAAGGCTTCACGAACAAGGTCTTTATATGAGGTGACTATCCATTTGCGCCCCATTCACGTTTACATCTCATAGGCGGGAACGTTTTCAGTGTCAACATGTACACTGGATGCGTGATCAATGGTCGGCTGTTCTCTTTGAGGATGATTCCGAGTTTAGCCTCGAAAGTGATTGTAGATGTATTTTTATTTGGAAAGAACTCGGAACTCGTTTCCATCGAAAAAATGCATACGGATAGGCAGTGTCTGTGTTTGAGCTGTTTTTTTCTTTGGGTGGAACCACAGACCTTCATGTCTTTTCTCGTGGAAATGCTAATGTTCACATCAAAAGAAATGACATCCTGGATGCTTATGTGCATCTTTATGCTTGGGCAATAAGTGATGCTATCGTGCTACAGGATCATAATACGAGACCATACAGGGCTTGCATCGGGGATGCTTATCTTGAACAGTAAGCATGTTTGAGACGCTCTAGGACAAAGGTGACCAACCCGCGGCACACGTGCGACAGTGTGGCACTCCGGAGTTGTAACAGTGGTACACGAAGACTTGATAAAATTTTTTAAAAATTTGAAAATATAATAAAAAATTTTAAAATTAAATTTTTTTTATTGAAATGTAGTTATCTCAGGAAAAAAAACTCCTAAAAATTTATTGTAAATAAATTCACTCGCAAGATTTTGGAATTTGAGGGAGAATATTTTAAAATATCTGGAAGGAAACATTAGACTGCGCCCAGTGAGTATTGCTAATTTAAAATGAAGGCAGGCTGTGTGATTTAGCTTTTCTTACCGATATTATGGACATTAAAACAATTTAAATTTAGCATTACAGAGAAAAGATAGTATTTTTTTTCCTACCCTAGTTAGTCACATACCTTCTTTTGTGGACAAACCTTTGATTTTTTCAATTCCTACGCTATTAGCTCACTCTCGCTCTTAGGGATGGTGATCTGAGATCGATTAATTGAAAAATCGATTTCTCGGGCTAAAAACAATCGATTTTTCAAACCGATATGTAGCACTGAATCTATATTTCATCCTAGAAAATCGACATTTGATTTTTTTTTGTTTTGGTGAAAACCATAATATTATTTACAATTAGTTGAATGTACTATCTTTAAAACTCGTAATATTATGGTGTTGGCAGTTAAAGGGTTAATATACTAAAAAGAACAAAACAACAACAACCCCCCTCTACTTATCATCACTTTCATTCAATAGCCATGATGAAGTATATGAGTATCGTGGGATCATTTGTTCCATGTGAGCACCTTTTTTCGATTGCCGGCAACATCTCAAGTGATGAGCGGAACGCAGGACCGATCCTAGCAGGTGTGCAGCGTGTACAACGCACGCGGGTGGCGGAAACAAGAGGGCAGCCATAGACCGCCTATAATTCTATCGATCAAGCAAAATCTTTTACGAACTTCTCGAAATAAAATTTATAATTAGTTGAATAAATATGCTGAATTTTAAATAGTTATTGAAAAATCAAAATAAGTCCCGATAACATAACATAGTTCGAGAAAAATAAGAATGGATTTCAAATTCTGAGGAACATTCCTGAACAACATTCCTTCTCATCAGGGGTGTAGCCTGCCTTATCAGGGGACCAGGATCCATGATACGGGACCCTTAGCTACAGGGGCCCCGGACATGTGTAAGCAGAAAGTTGTAAAAAGCTATTGATGGTCATTTTAAGAGTTCCTTTCTATGTTTATAAAATATTATGTCACTGGCTTCAAATGATATAAATTTTCCGTGTGAATTCTGAATCTCAGGACCCACAATAAAAAAAGTTTGAAAGCTGGTAAAATTACTCAAAATATTGAGAAAACAAGGAGTGGTATGTGGTCATAAGGGAGGAAAAACTTCTCATTCAAAGCGGTTCGACAAAAAGATCGTTTGAAGTGAAATACAGATAACACTTGGGATGGGAAAAATCCATTCAGAATGTTATTTGCTTGTAAAGGAAAATACCCCCTTCGTCTGTTGATTGATTGACTGTAATAAACGTCGCACTAAGAAGCTACACGAAGGCTTCGCAGTTGGAATTTTTTTCAGAAGTGTTCCAGTGAAAGAGAATATTAGATTTTATTTATCCCGATTCTCTTTTATTTCTGTAACAACCAAAACATCCGAATGTGCATTCAGTCAGCAAGAGTTCTGCTTCCCGTTCCAAGAAACACCTAGCCCATAAGCGCCAAAAGTCTTCAGTCACCCTCCAAGTCTGTAGTTAATCATTTTTTAAGGAGTATTCATGAGTTCTCAACGCTGGTCCCATAAGGGAAGGAGGAGGAAGCGTTAAGGAAGACACTTCGGACAAAAGTGATGAAAAGCACGATCAAGATTTATGACATGCTTAAGGATGAATGAAAAGAATGGGGCAGAATGACCCTCAGGAAAAAAAAGGCCCCTTTTCGAAGAAAACTGAGGAAATTTTGCGTCAATGTCCTAGGGTTCCGGACACCCTCCAAAGCCCTTGATATTTTCACGATTGATTATAATTCTAAGTATATATTACGTAAAATTTGATTAAATATTTGTTATTAATGATGAATTTTATTAATTAATGCTATTTATTTATTTAATAATAAGTTTTTTTCTGTTTTTTGTTCCCGAAAATCAAAAAAAATCATAAAGAGCATGATACAAGAATGGTGGACTTTCGACCTTGGATCACCCCCCCTCCCCCCTTGGAAAATTCCTGTGTGCGCTACTGATAATAACGTATTACGACAATTTTGTTTAGTAATAAAAGTGTGTGAACCAATCTATAATTTCTAAATGTTTAGTTTAAATTGCTTCAAACTGTGAGAAGAATTTTCAAAGAAATAAAGTATGTGTTAAGTTTACTTAAAGATACACACACATTTTTTCTTTTTATTGAGGTAACATGTGAAATAAACACATAACTTTTCTAATATACTCTAAGACTGCTGAGAGAACCGATATTTTGTAAGATTGAATTTGAAAAGCACAAATTCTTTTTTCTTTTTGCATTTATTGCTATTTTAAGACTGATTTGCACGATACCTTCTTGATTAAGATCTTTTCCCCAGAGAATTTAAAAGAATATTTTATGCAACCTAATAATTAATTATGTGTATAATTAATTATAAAAGTACATAAAAATCGTATAATTTCTCTAAAATATTGCATAGCATTCTGTATGCTTCTAATAAAGTTAATCAAAATTCATCTATAACACAATCTATAGTAATATTTAAAATCTTTAAAAAAGGCAACAATAAGAATGTCAGAACTATGGCAGAAATTTTTTATAAAAAGCATTTAATGAAGGATTTATTTATACAGAGCAATAATAAATATTGAAAAATATAGGCAATATTTTTTTAGTTGCTGCTATCAGTATAAAACTATTTAATTAAAGTGATAGTAAAATGCATTACAGAAATAAAAATATGATAAACACAATTTATAAAGTAGATAAGTGATTTCAAACAAAACAGAAATGTGAAAAATTATTCAATAAGTAGTAAAGTTGTATAATCTTGAGTATTTTTAATGTAATTAATATATAAATTTAGTTTAAAAAATTTTAGATTCCTTTTGTGACATTGTGGCCTTTGTCAAAAAGTTTTGATTTATCTTAGAAGTTTCAAATTATTCTAGAAATGTTTTATTGATCTATTTAGGATCAAAGTATTAAGATATTTGAAAAAACAAGCAAACAAGTATAACAATAATATTAATGCTTTATTAACTTATATTTAGAAACTTTACAAATTCAGAGTATTGTGGTTGTGTTTCTAGTTTTTTTTTTTAAAAAAAAAACAGAATTTTTGAAAGCTTACTTTTGGTGGAGATATTTTAATAATTTTGAAAGTAATCTGTAAGTTAAGCTACGTTTTGTTCTAGAAATGAAACTATGATTTCTATAAAGAATAAAAGAATTAAACATTATATGTTTGTATTAAATCAGAAATTTCATAATTCAGTCAGAAAATTTGAAAAAAAGATTAAATGTAATTTTTTGAGAGTTTGGAAAAAGAATTAAAAAGCTTAAGATTATTATTTTAATTTTCCAAATATTTCATGGAAAAAATTTACAGTTTGTAATAGTAAATAGAAAACTATAAAAAGTTCGCAAATTTAGATTCGATTAAAGAATTTAGTTATTTTTTAATTCAAAATTTAGAACTTTATTTTCAAGCATTCATAGAAATTCCTTCCACACTGCTACAGAGAAATAAATTATATAACTCGGAATCGGAAATCGTCCCTCGGGCAGACCCGAGGCTTTTTGCAAGCATCGAAGTTGCAAAAGAAATGGTCTCGACATTCCCTAATGTAGATACTTTTAAAAATATTTTTAACTATACCGATATTTAATGCATCAGGTCAGAGATCTTTCTCAGTTTTAACCCGGCACTTCCCGTGCAGGATATGTCATACCCACCGTCTACCTTTTCCCAACACTCCTAAACCTTTTTTGGAAAATGGATAATTTCTCGTGTAGCTGACTTTAAGGTCATATCCTTTGAGGGGCCTTAGCTTGTATAGGTGAACTATAAATATATATTTTTGGATACCGCCTCTTCGGGTACATCATACCCTGCGCGTGAATTGCCGTTACAGTTCTGAATGCATGAGCACGTTTGAAATCTTCCTTATGCTATGGCGTATTATTGTAGTTATAATGAAGAAATGTGATATTTAAGTAATGTAATTGATACAGTATTTAACAGATATAACACAACAGTATTTTCGGATGATGAAATTCTGTTCGTGATTATGATGAGGAAGAATCAAATGATGAAGAGTATAACAGCAAGTATGATTCCTCCACTGAAATTGATCCAGATTTAGAAGAGGGAGACACAATTAGAAATAAGTATTTTATATGTATATACACTTAAACATTTGGGAAGAATGCGACTTAAAAGGAGACAACTGGCACATATCTTATCCACTTTCAGATGAACTTTTGAAAAGAAAAAGAAACCTATTGCTGAAACAATAAGAGAAAATAAAAAAGAAATTCCAAAATAATATATAGACGGTATACAGCTCTTCAATGAAATAACTTCTTTCAAAGATATTTTTCCTGGTAAAAAACATCCAACTGAGATATAAGAAATTATGGTGAAAAATGGTCTTATTTCCTGTTTTCCCAATTTCACTCTAGCATTAATAATTTTTTTAACCTTACCTGTTTCTGCAGCTTCCGCTGTAAGAAGTTTCAGTACATTAAAAATTACTTGAGAAATAATATGACACAAGAAAGGTTTTCAGATTTGGCCATATTCTCAATTGAATCCGAAATCTCAGAAAAAATTGATTTAACCAAAACTATTAACAAATTTGCTTCTCAGAAAGCCAGAAAAGTTATTTTATAGTTACAGTAAAATCCGGCGTATAACGTGTGCCCCTATACATATTCGCCGTATAACACGCACACCCTTTTTTTTACGAAGAAACCTGAAATGCATGTGCGCAATGATCTTATGTTTTTGAAGTCCTTTATTCGAGTATTATTCCAAGCTTTAGTAAAAAATGGTGTATTTTCAGAATTACAACCCTTTAAATTCATAAGGAATGTTATTTCTTTCACAAAAACAGTATTTCGATATATGCAAAAGTCTGATCTTTTTCTATGCTCTCATCTTTTTGTATTTTTAAAGCTCTCATTTTTATACCCAACTTATAACGCGCACCCTTAAATTTCGATCTTATTTTCTGAGTTAAAAGTGCGCGTTATAAAGGGTGTTTTTTTGAGAGGTATAGAACTTTAAATTGCAATAAAACAACGATGTATTATTCGATTGATATGAATTTTTTTTATTCGAAAGATAATCTTGTGGCATTACATTTTAAATATGATTTCTGGCATAGGACTGCCACGGCTGGTTCGGATGTAGTCCAATCTGGACGTCCAATTTTCGATGACTTTTTCCAACATTTGTGGCCGTATATCGGCAATAACACGGCGAATGTTGTCTTCCAAATGGTCAAGCGTTTGTGGCTTATCCACATAGACCAGTGACTTTACATAGCTCCACAGAAAATAGTCTAGCGGTGTTAAATCACAAGATCTTGGAGGCCAATTCACAGGTCCAAAGCGTGAAATTAGGCGGTCACCAAACGTGTCTTTCAATAAATCGATTGTGGCACGAGCTGTGTGACATGTTGCGCCGTCTTGTTGGAACCACAGCCCCTGGACATCATGATTGTTCAATTCAGGAATGAAAAAGTTAGTAATCATGGCTCTATACCGATCACCATTGACTGTAACGTTGTGGCCTTCATCGTTTTTGAAGGATTCCACCAGCCCATAAAGCGCACCAAACAGTCAGTTTTTCTGGATGTAACGGTGTTTCAACATACACTTGTGGATTAGCTTCACTCCAAATGTGGCAGTTTTGTTTGTTGATGTAGCCATTCAACCGGAAGTGCGCTTCATCGCTAAACAAAATTCGCTTATGAAAATCGGGAACAACGGCAATCTCGTTTTGGATCCATTCGACGAATCTACGCCTTGCTTGATCATATTTAAAATGTAATACCACAAGATTATCTTTCGAATAAAAAATAATTCATGTCAATCGAATAATGCATCGTTGTTTTATTGCAATTTAAAGTTCTATACCTCTAAAAAAACACCCTTTACATCGGATTTTACGGTGTAGTTTATTTCTTAGTCTTAGTAGAAGGACTGATTTATATACTTTTCGTTTAATGAGATTTGAGCCTTAGTATTTATTTTTATTAGATTGTAATTTTTGAGTAAATTCTGTTGTTTTGCATTTGTAATTATAAAACGTTTATTGATGTGTAACATCTTTCCTCTCGCTTGCTGGATATTTGTGGAGTGATTTCGCGAAAAGGGCCGGAAAGGAGTAACAGGAAGTGACGTAAGCGTGCTCTATTTGATTTGACCAATGAGAGTGCACATTAATCCTCAGACCAGTTTTAACGTATGTCGCGCCAATCTGGATGGGCCTGGTCTTTTAAAAACAAACTATCACTCGCTTCCCATGATTTTGAGTGTGAGGAGAAGTGCGCGCAAACCTCTCGTTATTTTCTAATACTGTTGACTGTTTTAATGTAATTGCAACTGGGATTTTTTTTAATGTTGTTTAGTTTGAATTTGAAATCCATGAAATAAAGTTGAACCGAGCTAAGCCGAAGTAATAATTCTTTGATTGCAGTCTTACAAGATTCAAATTAATTATTCTCTCTCTCTCAGGATAAACTTACTTATTAATAATTAAATTTACTGTTAAGCGTCTGACAAAGTTCAACATTCATAATAAAATTCGAGTAAGTAATAAGGAATTATTCGAATAAATATTTTAGTGCGTATCTTTTTCATACTTTCAGGTTAATTCCTGTCGCTGTCAATATAATATTTTTAATTGCGATTCAAAAGTTTTCTCGATTAAAAATTAAACATCTACCAAGCTAATTAAATTTCCTTAATTTTGTGATTTGCAGAGATGGGTAAATCCAGAGCAGAATATATGCGAAATCCAACTCTAGTAGTTTTTTTTTTATATTGTTAAATTTAGCATTTGAAAAGATTCAAATTCTAAAACTCGATTTCGTTTTCTTACTCCACTTCGCAAATACCAGCAAGTTTTATTAAGGAGAAGCTTAGATCCTTACGCGCTTGATGTGTAACATCTTTCGCGATTTCGAGTGATTTTTGTGAAAAGGGGCAACAAGCAAAAAAAAAAAAACTGTGAAGAAAAATTAAAACTGGAGGAGTACAGCCGAAAAAAAATTTGCACATAATTAAATAATTTTGATAAAAAATTGCATTTCTCCTTAATAAAATTTTCATTAAAAATATAATTATTCGGCAGAAAATTACTTCCAATCATACTCGATTCAAAACTCAATTCAATCTCACTCAAAATCATGGGAAGCGAGTGATAGTTTGTTTTTAAGAGTAGAACCATCTTCGGTATATGCTAAAAGTACAAAATGCAGGAAATCTTGAATTTTTTTAACCGTTTGATTCGGAGAAATGTGTATGGCCACCGAAATCCCTGTTTGTCCAAGTTCAAGTCTATTGTATCCACTCTTCCCCAAATTGAATAAGAATATATATTTTTGATAAAAAATTGCATTACCCCTTGTGTTAAATAAATAAAATTTTCATTAAAAATATAATTATTCGACAGATAATTGTTTCCAATCATACTCGATTCATTTCTTTTAGGATTTAAGTTACAATTGCGTATTTACCACGATAACATCTCAGATGTTACACATCATATGCGACTACTGTAAGGCTCGTTTTTTTTTTTTTTATTTTAAAAGTTATATTTTTGTTAGTTTATTATTTTGTTAAAGTATTTTGTCACTATTATAACTCATTACCTGGCCAAAAAATGAAGTTTTGCACTTCAAATTTTGTTTGAGTTATTATTAATGTGTTTTTACTTTTTATTCTTAATGTAAGTAGATGAGTTTTTAGCGTCAACGTTAAGTATTAGTCAAAATATGAAAAGTTTTCTAGGAGGGGGAGGGCAGCACATTAGGTGTTTGCACGAGAGCGGCCAATACCCTCGGATCGGCCCTGGCGGAACTGCTTGGATCCCAGAAGACTTGACAGACTGTTGTTTTTAAAAAGCTTAGATATTAGGTATTGGGATTTATAAGCTATATTATCTATATTCTAAACTTTTTAATGTAATAAATACATTTCGAAAATAAATATCGTTTTTTATACCTGATAATTTGATATGGTAATAAAAATAATTGTAATTGTCGAATTTCCTGAACTAAAAAATTCCCTGATTTTACAGATAAGGGATCATTTATTATGGTATCTTTCTTATTGATGTGTAACATCTTTCCTCTCGGTTGCTGGATATTTGTTGGGAGTGCTTTCGTGAAAAGGGACGGATGTGTGTAACAGGATATGACGTAAGCTCGCGCTACTTGATTTGACCAATGAGAATGCGTGGCTGATTCTGCAGGGGGGTCCAACTCTAGTAGCCATCAAGCACTCGACTCTAAATCCGTTAGTCATGATATTGGGGGGACATAAGTGCGGCAGAATGCTTATTTGAAAATGGACAAACAGTGATTTAGGTGGCCGTATACATTTCTTTAATCAAACGGTTAAAAAAAATTAAAGATTTCCTGCATTTTGTACTTTTACCATAAAACGAAGGTGGTTCTGCTCTTTTAAAAAATTATCACTCGCTTCCTCTGATTTTGAGTGGCGATTTTAACTTTAACTTCAGTTTGCCAAAAGCTGAGCCACTCATAGCTTTTATGAATGATGAACTCAAGCTCGAAATGAACACAAATTAGAATGTTTCGACTGCTAACACTGGTACTGTAACTGACGCTGTTTTTCAACGGTTTTTAAATACTTTGAAATTGACCTCAGAACCGCAAGTAAAATTGGACAGTTCAATTAGACAATTTAATTAGACAGTTAACCTAATTATCTGTCAATTAGACAGTTCATTACAAAGATTGCAACAAATTTCTTTCAAAATATTGATAATTCTAGTAATCTCTCGATCTTGGATATTGAAAAATATATCCCGTGATTTCAACAGACCTATGAAATATTCTTAGAATGCAATTATTTTTCTCCTCTCAAATCTCTTTCTCCATGTTAAATGCTTATTTCACCCCGTGGTCTAGTGGTCAGAGTCATTCGCTCACAATGCTTTGCATCGAGTTCGATTACCAGATTCTTCTCCATTTCTAAATTTTTACTATTTAATTTTCCTCGGAAAATTATTCCGACTGATCTCTTTTTATTTAAATGTTCCTCTACTATTTTTATTCTTGATAGTATATTTTTAATAGCTTTTAAAAAAGTTGTTTTCTGTTTTATTTTCAACTACTTTTTCATGATCTTAGTTGCATTCCCATCGGTCGGTTTAGCCCCGCCCACCCAAGATAAAAAATTTTAACTTTATTTTCGGTGCTTTGTGCCGACTTTGAAGCTTCTTTTTTCAATTTTAATGTGCATTTTAATATTTAAAATTTTTATTTTCCCCAAACCCCCAATATTTTTTATTTTATTTTTAAAGCATTTAAACTTGACAAAGGGCAAAAGTCAATCATGTACACAGTCACTCAAATACCTACTGATATGAGGTTGTAGCTCGAAAGAGCTGGGTACTTAGGTCATCCACCCAACGATGAAATACTTTGAAATCACAAGAATATGTCATATTTTAGTTATCATAAGTCTATTGTCTACGCTCTTCCCCAGATTGAACAAGAATAATTATTTTTGTTAAAATATTACATTACTCCTTTTGTTATATATATAATTAAATACAATTTTCATTAAAGATATAATTTTCGATAGAAAATTATTTCCAATCATACACGATTCATATTTTTTTCAGGAAAAAAATTAATATTGCGTATTTACCACGATAACATGTCAGATGTTACACATCATATGTAACTACTGTAAGACTCGTTTCTTTTTTTTTCATAAAATGTATTCATATTTACATTATAAATAAAACTTGAAAAAAATCGATTTTTTAGTGAATCGATTCATTAGGTTACGATTCGAATCGATTTAAAAATCGATCTTTTTCGGAAAGAATCGCCATTCCTACTCTCTATATATTTATTTATCTTGTTCAAAATTTCAATCTTTAATAAAATATTTTCTATTCATCCAATCAAATTCAAATAAAAAATTTTTAGACTTGTAGTGGATGACATTGCTGTTAATATAATTTTTTCAAATATTAATTAAGTTTTATTTTTTAATTTTAAATTTATTCTACGATATTTCTCTTGTTACAGTTAGCTGCAACAGATGGCGCCAGTACGTTTTTGTAGAAATTTTGACGTTAATTTTTTTTTTATATTACTTGTTTTTGTCTTGATTCTTAACATATTTCACACTAGCTGGTATATCCGTTCTTCGCACGGGTGAATTGAAAAATTAAACAATACAGAGTTTGAAGGATAAAGAAGTTTTTAATGAGTTAATTTTACTCGAAATGCATATTAAACGAAAAAAAACATATGTTTGTTAAATTTTAAGTCTGTAGATCTAATAACTGATAAAAATAATTTTTTTTATTTATAACGCCCCTTAAGTCTCTTGTGGGTCGATTTTCGAAAACACCTTCCTAAGCTGATCTCTGCCCAGCAAAAGCAAAACATTGTTACAAATTTTGTGTAATGAACGCTTAAAGTAGTGTAAATAATTTATATTTAGAAGTGTAATACGTTATTATTACTTTCTGTTGTATTTACTTTATGTTAAAATTGTAATATTCGCAAGCAACTCCGTTCCTTATATTATAAAGAATATAGCACAAAACTCTTCTCCATAAAAAATACATATACATGCCATTTTTCATAGTGATCGGTTGAACAGTGTTGGAGTGAAGCGAGGTCATGCATACATGCAAACATCCATTTTTACTTTTTAGATAAACAAATGGCATTAAGGAATCTTAAAGTTCGGATCATTAAAATTGTTTATAGAAAATTTACATGCAGTGAAAATCGTTTAACACAAAACTGAGAGGGTATGAAATTTTTTTTTCGTGCTAAAAGAATTTCATGTTAAGGAATACTAAAAAACCCCCCATATATTTAACAAAATTAAGTTTATTAGAGTACAGTTTATTTACATAGATACGTATATACATTATATAACTGGTGCCCGCGGCTTCGTCTGCGCAGGATTAGTCCTTCGAGTAGCTTTTATTTTCTTCTCTCTATCTATCTTTATACCAAATTGGTTCTACGGTTTAGTCGTGAAGGTGTAACAGACAGAGTTACTTTGAGAGACCCTTGTTCCATGTTGTGTAATGTATGTAAACTGAAACCAAGTATTTTTGATGATCTCACTGATAGGTATTATAAATCCTATATTTTGTGTTGATAGATGTACGGCTGTATATGATGATTGATAGTAATGCAAAAGTTATAGGTAGCTATTGCAATGTACTCCTATAAACTATGTTAAACGATTTTTTTCGTTCAGCATAAACATGCAGATTTTGCGATTCAGAAACCCTTGAGCAAGCCACGTAGAGCTGTCCGTGGGAAAAACACGGCGAGCCCAAATGTGTGCCTGCTACCTTTAAGGTTTGGCCTTGCGATTTGTTGATAGTAATTGAAAATGCTACTTTTAATGGAAACTGCAGGCGTTTAAAATTAAATGGTAAGTTATTGGGTATGATTGGGATGCGTGGTATAAGAACATTGCCTGCCTTGGCCTCTCCAATTAAGATTGTGGCCTTCACAATATGCCTTCTTAGTTCGGTGATTCGCAACCGAGTACCGTTGCATAATCTTGGCGCGTCCAAGTTGCGCATTAACAAAACGGGTACACCTACCTTCAATTCCAACTTATGTCATGGCACCCCAGATAAATCCAAAGAATTTAGGAACTCCACTGGATAGCTCGTAGTGTCATCAGATGACATGACTGTGTCGATGGAGTTATACACTGATGTTTCGCTGGCTATTTCGCCCAAGATTTTTTTTATTTATTTTCGCAACAGTTTCATTTTTCGGTGCCAGTATAGTTCTCTCACACAACCATTTTTCGTCGAAAATATGTTGTTGCATATTCAGAAAAACATGATCAATGAGTTCGTCTTCTGACTCCACAACGTGACAAAATTGGTGTGTGAAAAGAACCATACCTTCTTGGTCAGTGTCTAGATGGCATTTGCCAATTTCTAGGAGTTTTTGAGCATATGCTCCTGACTCAACATCGCTGAATAACTGGACTCGCATGTTAGTGGTAAGATAAAGCTTTTCAACTTTGGTCCACAGATATGATGCTTTAAGACATGCGTTAATTTCGTCTGCTGCAGTGCCTCTCTCGATAACTGGTAAAGTCTGTCTAAAATCCCCTGCCAATAACACTACCACACCACCCATCAATTTTGGATTGTTTTGAATGTCTTGTAGACAGTGATCAAGTGCCTCGATGGCACGTTTGTGTGACATAGTGCACTCGTCCCACACGATCAGCTTACATTGTTGCAACAGGGCGCCGCGGGCACTGTTCTTACTGATGTTGCACGTTGGGGTTTCTTCGCTTGCCAGATTAAGAGGTAATTTAAAAACCGAGTGTGTCGTCCGTCCACCGCTCAGTAATGTTGCAGCGATTCCAGAGGAAGCCACAGCTAATGCAACATTACGGTCCTTACGAATTTTTGCTAGAAGCAAATTAAGTAAAAAGGTTTTGCCTGTACCGCCCGGGGCATCAAGAAAAAAAAAAGACCGCCCTCACCAAGCTCAACTCGTTGTATTATTTTGTTATAAATATATTTTTGCTCGGGTAGTAGGCATGGCTCAGTTTCACTGACCTGAGTATCTAATAATGCGATATTGTAGCTTAGCTCTTTGATCAAATCGGTCGACAGCTCTCCTCGACGCTGTGGTGTGGGCATACCAAAGTCGGACAACTTCTTTCCGGAAATCATTATTTTATCCTCTATATGTATAAGCGCTACATTCAAGCATAGATCATTGTTGACTTGATCCATCTTTTCAAATCTGTGCAAGATATCCTCTGATAATGCAACTTTATACTTATCCCATAGTTGAAGTGGATTGGATAAACCGCAAGTGCATATCAATATTGCAAATAGCTCTCTTATTTGCGAAGGAGAGTGACACAGTACGGCCTCTTCCATTGTGGCATCACAGTGGTTGTCATCTTCCAACAATCCCAACTTCTCGCACACTTGACGAAAAGTTTCAAATTCTTGGCCGTCAACTGTTTTTAGATCTAAGAAGTTAGTGGGGCCCTGTATTACATTCAGCAGCATTCGCAAACAGTAACATTTGAAGTTACTAACGTGCACTGTGTAAATGCATCCAAGAGCATCTCCTGCCTTCACACCTGGCCAGCCGTTGACATGTGTTCCTTGTACACGACATTTCCATTCTTTCAACGATACGTTCCATGTATAGTAGCGGGGTACGTCAACATAAAGTAATGTTTTCGCAAATACATCATTTTGGCAAAGCTGGAAAAATGCAGTTAGTATCGTCTTAGGTGGTGTGGCCATTCTCTCTCTAAAATTGTTCTCAGTGAAGTAAATCCGCTCTCCATTGGGCAGATGTACCGCAAGATGACTGGCTGTTGGGTGTCTCTCATGCAGAGGCAGACCCAATATTCTCCACGCTGCTTCGTACTACTAACATATCGATCAGCTCGAAATGTTTGCACCTCATCTCTCGGATCAATATTAACATTACCTGGCTGTCGGATGTTAAAAATAGCGTGGTCGCTACCTTTGTTTATATATTTACAAATATATTTTATCGCCTTTACCGTATTGCAGAACTCTATATTTATATGGCAATTAAAAATTTTAGAGAGAAGAGGAGAATATGGGACAATCCAGCTTTTGTCAACAAATATTTCCTGTATTCCACCTCGGGTTTTTTGAGCTAACGTATGACCGCCATCTTTTGGTGCTCTACGCCTGTACAAAGGATAGCCTTTGTCATTGTGGTTTTAGTATCTTTTAAAAGTCCCTTTGGATACTTTTTGGTACATTTTCCTTCCTTCATGCATGGTGATGACGGATTTAGTGCACCACAGGGACCGTGAATCATATTTTTGGTTACAGTATCATAGAGCTTCCGATCAGTTTCTAGGTTTGGTATCTCCGCACTTGTGATTTCGTCAATTTGGTTTGGGCGTAATTTTTCCATCAACCACAGCAGTAAGTGCACGTGAGGCAAACCTCTTTTTTGCCACTCGATTGAGTACATGAAGCCCTTAATATCACCAAATAGTTTACCTTTTGTAAGTAGAGCAACTAGTTTTTGAACTTTTACTTTAAATTACTCTGGCTGTTAAGTCATGTCTGTCCGTTGACTTTTGACCTGGAATGAGCTCTCTACTGATTTCTGGCCAGGCGGGATTACATGTCATTGTAATAAACAGATCAGGCCTCCCGTAGTTACGCACGTATGTGAACGCACCCTGCGTGTATTGATGAAGATATCTCGCGCTATTTACAAATGATGACGGGAGAATTACCATTTGACCCAAGCTATTTGGATCTAAATCCGCATCATTCCTTATCACGTCTTGTAAATGTATGTAATTTTCTGCTCGCAGTTTCATTTCCTTTAAGGCAATAAACCTTAAGCGCTCACTCTCCACTTTGACGTACATGTCCACCAGAAACTGATGAAAGAGAAGTCTACATCGTAGCAATAAATTAAAATTGTTGCGACGTACCATCATATGATATGCATAAAAGTCTTTGCAGGACACTTTTTTATTTGGTATGGCTTGTTTTGTAAATGGGTTTATCTGAGGAATATCAAAACTATCCCTCTTTTACTTTCCAAAAAAATTATCGGGTACTCGAGAGCATCATAAAATCTATGAGTGTCCGAAACTCTGGTAAGTCGACCATCGTGTGCCTGAATAACGATGTCCCGAGACGCAGTTCGTTCACTACTAACTACTACGGCAGCTATTTCATTTGTGGTTGGGGCATTGAATCGTCTTTCGTATTCACCACGTGGTACACGATCTGGGTGTATCACTACCTTGTAATTATCACTAGTCACTCTATCTTTAGCCATTTCAAATTCATGCACTAAAATGTTGTAATGCGACGCTGGTTTAACTTAAAAGATTAATCAATTCAATAAACCCAATTTCAATTACCCAGGTTCTACAATTACGTCGCATCATAGCTTAAGTTAAGAATTAAACACTAAATTCTTTAAAGACAATAAAACAGTACACTAAATTAAAAGGCCGTTCCTTAAATTAACAATTAATTTATTTTATGATTGATAAGATTAATTTTATGCAAAAGTACAAGTGGTTACAAGAAAATTCTACTTAGCTTTAAAAGAGGGGTAAAGGAAAGGAGTGAACATGTCGCCGCTCGGAGCCCCGCGGAGTCCAGTTCCAGGGCTGGGTCTAATTGGAGATGTTGGCTCAGAGTCCCAAGTGTGTCTAATCGGGGTGCATCCCGTTTTTATTCGGCGCCTTATTGCACCGATATGCTAGAATGGATTCTTTACTTTGTCCGCTTAATTTTCTCTCATTGGTCCAGAGTCAGCGTATGGTTACTGCGCCATGGTCAATAACATTTTTAAGCGCGGGAAATTCTAATGACACACCCCGATATCCCGATATTTATGGGTCCAATGCCCCTTCTAAGCGTGGGAACGTGTCACCCTTTGCTAGGGTTCGCCCTCAGAGGTGGGGTAAGAAAGACGCATTCCACCAAATTCTGTTTTTTGTAAACAGCAAGAACAGGGCAAATGTAAAAATTGCAGTTGTAAGTTTGGGGACCGGCGACCTCCCATCAGTTGTGATCATGTTGTATTTTTTGAACCGTGTTTCTTTCCACACCTTGTACGTACTCAGAACGCCTATTAACTTGTGCTTCCTTATCACCCATGAAATAAATATGTAAAAATTTGGTTGCGTATTGGTAGCAGGAAGCAAAGAGCCAATTGTGTGGTATATTTGCCCTTGGATTGTGAAAATCAGGCAAAATTCCTGCATCGAAACAATGTTATCCGCCCCAAAAGATGTCATATGGAAGAATGTATTGCATTTTCTTATGTTTTTTAGAAAACGGCGAGTCTCATCTGTTTCATGGGAGAAAAGTTCTTTAAGAGGTTCAACTGGCTCGTCTATTGAAGGAAGGGCTACTCCCCCCCCAAACAACCCATGCCTGCAGAATCCTCTTTCCATTCAAGAACACCACAAAATCTGCATTCTTTATTCATCGCTTCTATTTTTATAACCTTGTGGCTTTCCTAATCAAAAGTTTCGTCATACTCAAATGCAGCTTTATCGAATACCCCCACGTGTTTTTTGTGAATATTAGACGTCGCTGTTGTGCCCTTTCAGCAACAGCACGTTTGCGAGATTCAGCTGCTTCAATGGTTTCTGTATCTCTCTGAGACGCCATGTAAGTTGCATGCTGAAGACGCCGAGCTTGGGACTGTTCGGGTGTCTTAGCAGCCCGTTGAGATGCCAGATATTCTGCCTGACGTCGACGCCGAGCTTGGGACCGCTCTGGTGTCTCAGCAGCTCTGTGAGCTGCATCACGCTCCACCTGTTCAAGCCTTCGCAGTTCGGCTTGCGGAAACGTTTCGTTAAATCTAGCTACTTTCATAGCTCGAGCTGAATTAGAGCGTTGGGAAATATTAGACTTACGCTTTCGTGTCATAATTCTTAGTAGGTGCTTTTTTTACACTTCCAAAAAATACAGTACGGCAGTTATTATTTTTATACTTAAAAAATGCGATGCCTGCCTATTCAGTTAAAACAAAGCGTTATAATTAACTACAAACCACAAACAAAGTTGCAAATTTTTCCAAATGATGTAGTGTAGTGTGAAAGACTTATCTAATTTAAATACCAGAAGAGATAAAAGTAAGTTTTATTCTGAAATAAAAAATATATTGATTACAAAGCAAAAAATTAGAATCGAGCACGCAGTGGCGCTTGGTGTAGACAAAACAGAGGGGAACGTTTTACTTCATACATGAAAGATAGAAATATGTTGATGTTTCACTCTAGAAAAGCTTGCAGATGGCAGAATTTTTTCCTACTAACAACCTTTCTCTTCAAAACTTAGTTTTATTCTGAAATAAAAATTAGGCATTATTCTGATCACAGGAATTAATTAGAAGCGAGCCCCTTGCGTAGCCAAAACAAAAAGTTTTCCACAAACAAAAGATAGATATATGCTGACGTGGGCTTTTTTGCAGCGCACGCTAGAATTGCTAGCAGATGGCAGAATTTTTTCCTACTTACTTGACAAATATCGTTATATTTTGGACACTTTTCACAAATCTTTATAAATTATAGTCTATGCTATAAATTACAGTCTATGCTATAAATTATAGCTTATGTGCTATTCTGATGTATAAGCTATATTACTGTAAATTTTCATTAAAATCCATTCAGTTGTTTTTGCGTGAAAGACCCACAAAGATAATCACAAACTTTCGCATTTATAATAAATATTAGATTATTGAATAAACTTTCTACCAATGTTTATAGTGCTCCAAACTGTGATATTTAAAAAATCACTATCCATTTTTGCAGGATTCTTTTAATGATACGTTTGACAATTTTCAAGATGATAATAATAATAATAACAATAATAAAGTGCAGATCTCTCTCTTTTCAGAAATCCTTTTTTAATTTCTCTGCATAATGTTAATTGTTACCCACCTGAAATCCAAATCTAAATTATTTTATACAGCCCCATACTACACTAAAAAGGAAGTATAAGGAATTATACACACACATTGAATTTTGGAAATTTGCACTAAGAAGCTAATTTTCAAATTTACACGATTTATCATTCTCAGATATTGTTGCACATTTAAATCAATATAAGTTTGCACACACACACACAAACAAATGTTTTCTAGAATGAACATTCCACACTTAATCAAAATATCGTTCAAAATTGACTGAACTGATTAACAATACAAATTTAAGTTTGTGCTTTGGTCTAATTTATTATATTGCTCTTTTTCAAATTTTCTCTACTTAGACTTGTACTAAAAATGTGTGATTTCTTCTCTCTCTTTGCGTAAAAGTCACATAATAACCCTATAAGTAAAATTTTTTCGCCTTTTTTTTGTTCAAAAAGTTGGAAGTGGCTCGCTCAGTTACTTTTTATCTGAAAGTGGCTCTCTTCTTAAAAAGATTTTCCACCCCCGCTCTAGGACCAGTGGCGTAATGAAAAACATTAGGCACTCCCCCCTTGCAAAGATCGATTTTGGGTCACCTAGAACAGTGCTCCTCAACCTTCTTATCGCTGCGGACCAGGTCAACGTTTGATAATTTTAGCGCGGCCAGCTGAGGTTAGGACACGTTTATTGTTTATATTTTAGATTGTTTTGATTTTACGATTTTAATTTAGTTGCATTTAAATATGCCTTCAGAATAAAATATAGTTACACCCAAAATGAATAAAAGGGATTTAATGTGAATTATAGATTTCCGTGGAAAGTTGCGCAAATCCGAGAGAAATGCACCACTTTAAATAAAATGGCAATAGTTTAATGTTCCTTAGGCAGCCCGGCACCATTTGATTCACGGACCGGTGGTTGCGGCTCACTGCCCAAGAATTCCTGGGCTCACGTGCAATGCGGGGGTGTACATTACGCCACTGTCTAAGAGCTGCTCTCAATCCCCTTCTTAAGGCCCTACAGGGTCGTTTTTAACCTCCCCGGCGTTCTAGGCACTTCAAATTCTTACGACCCCCACTGATTCCAGAGCAGCTCTTCCTTCAGTTCTTTCCTTGCCAGTTTTAGTTCGGAAGGGAGAGTATTTCCATTATTCACAACCTATGAAACCACCGTGTTTCCGACTAACAATCGGTAGCAGTTAGAAAAGTATTGTGTGGCAACCAGGTGCTGTGTTTCCTATTATGTCGCAAATAACGTTGTAACAAACTTAAATCTTAAAAAGCTATCAAAAACAAAATAAGGTTCAATATTTTGATTACTCAAAATATATATCAGAAAATCTTAGATTTGCCATTTGTATTTCAATAGTAACATCAAAGGAAATGTAAAAAAGTGGCTAAAACAGAGAAAAAAAACATACTTATTAAAAATCCCGTCGATTAATTTCGCCAAATTAAAATGTCGTCAAGTGGGAAAAAATATTGTGTTAGAATATGCACGGAATGGTTTCCAAACATTGATGCATATCACGGCATTTGGTGACGCCATTTGATTTGAGATAAATGATCAACGGAGAAAAATGTAGGTATAAAAATATAAAAATAAACATAAAAATTATATATACACTCAGGAACATTGAAAATAGCGACCCAAGAAGAAATCATCGGATTGAAATGAAATTTAATACACATAATGACACAGATGAGAGATTCACTTGATTTCAAAAACAAGACAATTAAACGAATACACGGTGTGCAACGACACAAATACTGGGCAGCTTCAATAGCGCGTTGGACCACCTCCAGCTGCAATACATGCCGCCACACGGTCCGGCATTGAGTTGATTAGATACCTTATGTTGTCCTGAGGCAGATGGGCCCACAAATCTTGAACAGCCAACTCTGAATCATGTACAGAGTGACACGATGGCATCTGCCATTTTAGCTGATCCCACACGTGCTCTACAGGGGACAAATCGGGGGAGCGGGACGGCCATAGAAGAGTCTGAAAATGACGTAGGAAGTCTTGAGCAACTCTTGCTGTATGCGGACGAGCATTATCTTGCTGGAAAATTGCCCCTGGGAGACCGTTTAGGAAAGGTCCTACATGGGGTCGAAGAATATCATCAACGTAACGTTGGCCAGTTAAGGTTCTACGCATCACAATTAAAGTGGACCGGCTATCATAGGGTATGACCCCCCAGACCATTACACCATCTGTGCCGGCAGTGTGACGTAGAACAGTGTGGGGGAATTGTACCGCTCAACAGGACGCCTCCACACCCGTACACGGTTATCATCTGTCCCCAAAGAAAACCGGGATTCATCACTAAACACAACCTTTTGCCAATCTGTGACATTCCCCATTGATCTGGCTTGGCACCACTGTAGACGCAGTTGCCGATGTTCCGGTGTTAAAGGGAGTGCACGGAAAGGGCGCTTGGATTTAAGATTTGCTTCTGCAAGGTGTCTGAAATTGTTTGTGGAACAATTGCTACGCCTACGTCTGCTCGTATCGTTGAACGAGTCACTGTGGGGTCCGCAAGTGCTTTCCGCACGAACCTTCGATCCTCTCTCCTCGTGGTCTTCCTGGTCGCTCCAGACCCGGTTTTCCGTGCGTGGGTACTGATGGGAGGCCGCCGGTCCCCAAGATACAATTGCAGTTTTTATATTTGCCCTGTTTACAGGAAACGGATTTCTAAGGAATTTGGGGGTGCCTCAGGTCAACGGACTCTATGGCGGACGAAGCTATATCCTTGCACAGCTTGTTGGCCAATCGGAATTGTAAAATTTACCGCCAGAACTTTGAAGCGGATGATTTTCCGAGTGGTGCGGTCGTCCTTTATAAGGGTTGATGCGCGAATTCTCGGGGCTTTTTACTCCCTCTTACGTCTGCCAGAAAAACCTCCAGTCGGGAAGCGCACTCGCTACCCGAGGTCACCCCTCCGTCGCTCTCTCCCTCTCTCAAAGTTAAGTAAAATCTCAATTAAATTATATAACCATTTGTACATTTACTTAAAATTAATCATGTTAATCAAAAAATAAATTAATAGTTATTTAAAGAGAACCGGCCTTTTTAATTTAGAGTACTGTTTTTATTGTCTTTAGAGATTTAGTGTTTAATTTTTAACTTAAGCCATGATGCGACGTGTTTGTTGAACCTGGGTATTAGAAATTGGGGGGTATATGGAATTAATTAAATAAGATTAAACGCAGCGTCGCATCATTTGGTGCCGTGACCAGGATTCGAACCTGGGTTATTGCGGCCACAACGCAACGTACTAACCACTATACGATCACGTCATATTTTGTTTTGTCGAATTTTGTGGAAATCTTCTATCTTGCATCATGATTAATTACAACTTTTTTTTATATTGCATTTTTCAAATATGTATGATACTTAGCTAAACTTTACTTAGCGCTCTTTTTTTTATAATAGAAAAAAAAATGGAAATTTTGGTTTTCGTCTTACATTTAATTCACATACTTTCCGCTGGAATTTTTTTTATAACTATGCAACTTGTGTCATGTCGTTTTCTGATGTTTAAGTGAGACATTGTTGTAATTAGTTATTTAATGAATTTTTAGCTCAGATTTTTTTATGCATTTGTTTTATGTCATGTTTGATGTTTTAGTGAGATCAAATTTTGTACTTAGTTTTTTTTTAATGAATTCTAGCTCAAATTTTTTTTATGCAGTTTGTTTCATGTTTTGATTTGATGCTTAAAGGACATAATGTTGTATGTGGTTGATATCAATTTTAGCTCTAGATAAAATATTTTTGATGCTATGTGTTTTATGCAATATATAAGATTTGTTGTTTGTAATAGGATTGTTATTTAATTTTGCTTTGCGATCCATGTATGCACGTCAATTTTAATTTTATAAATTTTAAGCTTTAATATATGTTTGCAACAAAAATCAAATTTTGGGGTCCTTGGACACCTGTCATGAAATTTGAATGTTGTTACTATACATACATATTTGACATTTTTCATTTATTATATAATTTTGTGTTGCGGTTATTATCTAGTATTTTGAATAATTTTTCATACAAAAGGTTCCTTTATTGAATAACTTAGTTTATGCTGATTTGATTGTGTATAACTGTGTACTTTCTGGTTAAATTTTGAGTTTGCATAAAAGATTAATTTTTTTGGTAGCGGCATTTTGTTAGAAGCAATTTTATTGCTAAGTTGTGTTGGTGTATTAATTTTAAGTGCCTGTGTATTACTGAATTGATATCTTTGGAATTTATGCTTGTTAAGATATGGATAGAGGTGGTCGTTTGAATTTTCTTTTGTGTGTGTCCTTTAGAAATTATATATATGTTGAAACTTAACTTTGTTTTGCTCGGGTTGTCTTGTTCTGTCATATGATTGCTAATTTTAATTTAAAATTTTCTAGTGTTTCGGTTATGTTTTTTCAATGCTGATTTAATTATTGTTTTTTTTGTTAGAGATTTGGAATTTTTTTTTTGTATGCTGTTGGTTTAGATTAATTGTGGTTTGGTTAAATGAATGTGCAGTCAATCGTGTCTCGGTTGTGTGCTGAACTTTACTTGGAATTGAAGGTTTTGTTTGTCGACATAGTATTTCTGTTGGTTTAGAGTAATTGTGGTTTGGTTCAATGAGTGTGCAGTCAATCATTGTGTCTCGGTTGTGTGCTAAACTGTACTAGAAATTTAAGGTTTTGGTTGATGTCGATATGGTATTTTTTTGTTGTTGATTGGGTGAGGTCGATAGCTCTGATTTTAACCACAAATGGTGTGGTTATTCTAGAAATGTCTATAACGGATTATGAGCAGACTTTGAGTTATGTATAACTTGACTGCTCATGATTGATTGATTGAATATTAACGTGACTCAGCTCAAGACAACGGCGTGGACTGTATACTTTAAAAATGTTTGTTTATTGCAGGACGGTAGGTACGTCCGCTCCGTGGATCCGATACCCATAACAAGCATACTGACGAAATGTAAACAAAAAGGACTACTAGCGCCCTCTGCACATGCGGGTCGTAACAGAGTCCCCGCCATTGAAATGAAATTTCAATACAAATACATAATGCAATTCACGACACTTACATACAATACACAATATTTACAAAGCAAAAAGGCATGCATAATATTAAATGCAAATACACAATATTACAGTACTTAAATGAAAAATACACAATACATTTTATGATACTTAAATACGATTGAAGTTAATTTATACACATAGAATAATTACTAATAACAAAATTCATACAGGTAATATACAAAGATTTCTGATTGTCCTTTTTAATATATTTCCGTTTGGCATACGTAGGTTCACAACTCGGACCTTGCCATCGGTGCCAGGAAAAATTTCAGTTATTCTTCCGGTACTCCATTTCGTACTAGGAAGATTTTCATCTTTGATTAAAACTAAGGTTCCTACAGAAACATTATTTTTGTTAAATTTTCACTTGTGACGTTCTTGTAAATTATTCAAATAATCGCGTTTCCAAAGCTTATATATATGTTGGGTAATTTTTTTTACTTTTTCCCATCTCGACAACTGATTCTCGTTTATATTAGTTATTTGCGCTTCAACTATGGATGTTAGGGGTCTACCTACTAAGAAGTGTCAGGGGTCAGTGTTTCGAAATCATCGAAATTTGACGTCAAAGGAGTGAGTGGTCGGGAATTTAGCACAGCCTCAATTTCACAAAGTATTGTGATGAACTCTTCGAGAGTTAAATGTGCGTTCCCCACGACTCTTTTTAAGTGGAATTTAAATGCCTTTACTCCTGCTTCCTATAGCCCTCCATGGTTTGGGGACCTGGGTGGGATAAAGTTCCACTCTATCGATTCATTTGTCAAAAATTCTGCTAATGTGTGATCAGGTAATTTAATCATTTTGAACAATTTTTTAATTTCGGCATTTGCGCCAACAAATGTTTTAGCGTAGTCGGTGGTGATTTTTGCACACTTTCCTCTCCTACCAAAAAAACGTTTTAAACTTGCAATGAATGCTTGGGATGTGAGATCTGTCACAAAATCTAAATGAATTGCTTTTGTAAATAAACATACATAGACTACTACATAAATTTTATTTAATGCCCCTTTTCTTTGATTTTTAAACTTAGTGAAGAATGGGCCTGCAAAATCAACGCCCGTGACATTAAAGGGATAATTCGGTGTTACACGATCTCTCGGTAGGTTAGCCATAATTTGATTCATAGTGATGGGCTTGTTCTTAAAGCAATTCACACATTCATGAATAATTCTACGACAGTTATTTCTGCCATTGAGTGGCCAGAATTTTTGACGAACAAGATATAAAAGTGAGTGGGGTCCTGCATGCAAATATTTTTTATGATAATGGCTCAATATAATATCAGTTAAAACGTTTCTACTAGGTAAAATCATGGGAAATTTAGCTTTCTCATTTAAATTTGAATTGGCAAGTCTGCCTCCAACTCTAATGATGTTGCTCTCATCAAGAAAAACATTAAGTGGAGTTAATTTGCTTTTCATAGGAATAGGCTCACCTGCCAACAATTTGCGCATTTCTTCATAGAACTCCCTTTCATGCAATGAGTGGATCAGCCAGTTCTCAGCATGACTTACCTCCTGTGAAGTAAGGGGCCCCCCTTTATCTTTGTAATTCTGGTTCTGCAGTTGTGTATAAATCTGTAAAGAAAACTTACAACACGAATTAATTTTACATAGTTGTTTGAAATATCAATGTTTTCAAGGAAATTGTTTTTAGTCACTGTCAATGTCAAGGAAATGTCCTCTTTTGGATTTGAGTTCTGTCTCATTTCCGTTAAATACACCCTTTCTGGGATCGCTTCATCTAGTCCTTTGGTCTGGAAGTCAACTTGACGTAGAAACGAGGATCCATTCCACCACTTGGAGTTGGTTGTAAGAGCGTCTACGCTGATTCCTCTAGTAAGTAGATCTGCTGGGTTTTGCTCACGGTAATTCTCGATGTGATGCTTAATTGTTGCGGAGAGCAAGAAGGGACTTACGTTGACTCCAAACATCACACGCTTAAATCTATACACTTGAAACTTGTAGGGATCTGTTTGATTTGATCTAATGTCTGGAAACAAAAATCTAATTGCATCTCTGTCCTCGTCACGTAATGAGATTTGCAAGAATGCACGTTCTATATCTGCGGTGATAGCAATCGTGTTCAAGCGAAAAGAAATTATCAGGTGGAATATGTTTGGGTTTAAATTCCCACCTGACCATATACAGTCATTAAGAGATGGTTGTCCATCTTCATGGGAACTTGCATCGAAAACAATGCGCATTTTTGTAGTTAGGCTTTCTTGGCGAAAGACCGCTTGGTGCGGTAAATAAAATACTGCTCTATCAGTTGGTTTTTCAGTTTCTAGAACCCTTTCAATTATTCCTTGAGATTCATATTCTTTCAAAATTTCGGAATATTGTATGTACAGAGTTGGATCACGAATGAATCTTCTTGGTAAGGATTTAACACGTTTTCTGCTACGGAAAAATTGTCATTTAACTCTTGTGTATGGCCCTTCCAAGGAAACCCAACTTCATAACGACCACTATTGAAACGTACTGAAGATTTAAAATGTCGCATGGCTTGGTCGTCTGGGTCACAACTAGACTCTGCTTTAATTCCTATTGCTTCTCTAAATCCCAAAATTTTGTTAAATTTCTATCAACCTGATCTTGGATGAAATTTCAAAAATAATATATAGTTCGATGGTTCGTTTTGAATGGAACCTGTTACAATGTAACCAAATACGGAGTCCTGCAATATTATTGAATTGTCATGTAATTTTATTTGTTTACTTTTTAATAATTCATAAAATATTTCACCTCCCAGGAGAATATCAATTGGTTTAGGAATATTAAATTCCGCATCTGCATATCTTATATTTTGAGGCAATTTTATTTTTGTTAAATCCAATGGCTGTGTAGGAACGCAACCAGTAATTTTAGGGACTATGAGAAAGTTAAGTTTTCTTTTAAATGAACTTCCGTTCGAAATTTCAGCGGAAATTCTTTTCCTCACTGAAATGCAAGCTCCATTCAAGCCTACAATAGTTGAATTCATAGAGTATTTTTCCAACCCGAGGAAATTTGACGCTTCCAAGCTACAAAGGCATTTTTGGGTCCCTGAATCGAGGATCGCGTTCATTACAAGCCAACCCCCTGTCGCACTCTGAACTTTGACCTTGGCGGTCGAAAACAAAATGGATTTCTCCCCAACCTCATTGTAAAGACACGTCGCGGTTTGAGGGTTTATTACAGTGGCTGGACTCTGGTCATAAATGACCCCTGATGAACTCTGTGGAGAGGGGAGGTTTCTGTTTTGGTGTGGCTCTGATATCGGTCGGGGAACACTTGTTTTGCAAAGAAGAGAACTGTGGTTCGCATTACAAACCCTACATTTCCTGTTCAGTTTTAAACAGTTCTTAATAAGGTGATGGCCTAGACAATTAAAGCATAGGTTTAAGGATCTCACTTTGTTGCTTCTTTCTTGAACAGACATCTCGTGAAACATTTTACACTTAAAAATTGGGTGTGTCTCTAAAGGACATAACGGACAGGTTTTTTCATTGCTTTTCACGACAAATGATCTGAATTTTGGAGAATATTCGTTCTTGTTTTTCAACGAAGAATTTCTTTGTACGTTTTCTAAGGCTTGGCTCCTTTTTATTAAAAAGTCTAAAAAATTATCCCACTTAGGCAAATCATTAGAATGTAATTCCATTTCATATTGTTTACGCGATTCATCATCTAGACGTTGAGTTAAAACAAAAATTAACATTGATTCACACAAAGCGTTAGGTTCTAATTCTAGTTGTTTTAAGGCTCTAAGATGACTCTGAATTGAATCTATTAAACTTCTGAGATGAAAAGCAGATTCAAATTTTATTTTTTGTTAGGATTTAAAAGTTCAGCAATATGAATATTTACAATTAATCTTTTATTTTCGTATCTACCTTCTAAAGCTTCAAATAAAGATGAGTAAGAATGTTTACTGTTTGCAATTGTTTTGCATGGCCTTTCCGGGCAGATTGCAAATAATATAGTTTTTGCGAGTCTGATAAACAAGCGTTATCATGAATTAATGATACAAATTGGGATTTAAATTGCAACCAATCAATATATTGTCCCGAAAATTCCGGTAAATTAATGGATGGCAGTTTCACATTGTAATTAGCTAAATCATTTTTCACAGATAATTCAGAGGTATTCACATTAGAATATTCAAGTAAGGTATTGAGACTCACCTCTAAATTATCTGCGTCCACTTCCATCGTGTCCAAACTGGCCTCGAAATCTATGAGCTCTTCATCCGAAAGAACCCTGTAGCTTTCGGTCCGAAGTTTGTCTATTTTTGCTTTCACTTCAGAAAGCGATGCGAGTTTAGTTCTTATTTCAACTTGATTCAATGGTGAATCCACATTTTCCAAGGAGTTTCTAATGCGTGTGATCTGACCGAGCAGATGTGCTTTCCTTCTGTTAAACACGGTGAGTTCTGATAGTTCTTTTGGAGCCATTTTGATTTTTGGCTCGGGCTCGACACCGACCACAAAATTGGGTGAGGTCGATAGCTCTGATTTTAACCACAAATGGTGTGGTTATTCTAGAAATGTCTATAACGGATTATGAGCAGACTTTGAGTTATGTATAACTTGACTGCTCATGATTGATTGATTGAATATTAACGTCGCACTGTTCAGCTACACGAGGGCTTTTGGCGACGGACCACGTAATTTTGAACCATGGTCAAGTGACGTGGACGACACCTGAGCTGGCACCCCCCTCTCCTAACTACCACACCACACCAACGGGAGGATGTTTCAGCTCTCGACAGATTTAACGTGCATCGCTGCCCTACACGGCGGGTCTTTAGTGGTACTGGGCTCGAACCCGTGACAAAGCAAGCCACGGTCCGATACCCATAACACTCGGCTACCGCGGCCACAACTTGACTGCTCAAACAAAAGGCGTGGACTGTATACTTTAAAAATGTTTGTTTATTGAGGACGGTAGGTACGTCCGCTCCGTGGATGTATTACAAGCATACTGACGAAATGTAAACAAAAGGACTACTAGCGCCCTCTGCACATGCGGGTCGTAACAGATGTTAGGTTTACTTGTTGATTGGAATTCTGTTTGTTGGTTACTCCTTTTCGAATTTCCCCCTTCGTACCGCCCCTGCTGTCGCAACAGAGATAAGAAACTCAGCAAATTTTTTTTTCCTATGGAGTCTTCGTTTTTTCTCCCCCCTTGTTTCCTGTTTTTACTTTCTGACGTTGGTGCTCGATGCTAAAAAGTTTTTTTTTGTTTTTGTCCTAGACGTAATAGATTTTCTTTCGTGGTATTTGGTATTGCTGTTTTAGATTTGAGTTTGATAATTTTTTTTTGGTTTGAAAATGTTGGAAGATGATTGGGTGTAAATTTTTTGTGTTTTATTAATTGTTGAAGGAGTTAGATAAGTTTGAGTTAGGGATTTCGTGGAATATTTGAAGAAGTTATTCGAAGGAGATAGATAATTTTTAATTTGATGAATAATTGGGAAAGCTTTTTTTTATGGAGATAGATAAGTTTGCGTTCAAAGTACGTTGTAAATTCGAGAGTTGTTTTATATTGAGATAAGGATCTTGGAAATGGAAAATTCAGTTGTGAGGATACGGTATATTCGAGAACGTTTTTTTCGGGGTCAGAGAGAGAGATGATACCCAGTTTTTTTTTTTTTTGATATAGAGGTTATTTTGAGTTATGGATTTTGGGCAAAGGAAGATTGAGTTGAATTAATTATACGGTATATTTTGGGAAGTTGTTTTGATGTAGAGAAGGTAATTTGAGTTAAGGATTTGGTACGGTTTCGAGTAAATAAGTTGATGAACATAGATAAATTGAATTAATGATTGTGTGGTATATTTAATAATGTTTTGAGATGCATCTAGGAAACTTCCAGTTGAGGATTATGTGAGATTTTTTGTAAATAAGTTGATGAGCAAAGATGGGTTTTAGTTATTGGTATTGTGGAGAAATCGATTAATTATTTGGAAGTTGCAGATAAGTTTATTTAGTGTTATTGAGGTATAAGATATGAACGATCTGACGTAAAGGCAATTTTGATTGATTGAGGAATCATTTTAAGGTTACTAGTGTTATAGAATGATATTTGAGTTATTAATTCGATGATTTTTGATGAATTGATTTAGCGGTATTGTTGGAAATCGCGGTTCTTTGTTTTTGTGTTTGTACATTGTTGCGCGTATAGTGAAACGTTTTGAGTTTTTTTTTGTTATCTAGAATTGATACATTGTATTACATAGAATGTTAAAAAGTTATGTTGATTAGTTAAGCGATATTTTTTTTCTCTTGGAATTTATGTTTAATTATGTGTGGCACTTGCAATAATTTTCTTTTAGTTAAATTACTTTACTCTGTATGTGTTGCCTCATATGTCATGGGTCGCATTATCAATTTTATGTTTTTAATTTTTTTTTCTGAAATTTTCAACTGCATTTGTGATTTCTGGAATTCATTTCTCAAATGGAAATTCGAATGTATTGAATGTAGAAGAAATTTTTTTTCTCTCAAATTTATTTTAAAAGTATTAATCGATATAGTTATTTTTTTTTACAATCGGATTTGCAATTTTTTTTGTCCTGAAATTCATTCTGTTTCTTGTGCTGGCGTTTGTGGCATGCAGCAAATCGTTTGCGCAGGGAATGGCATGTGCATTTTTTTTGCCTTTGTAATCATTGGGGATGCATCCTGATCAAATGCACACTCATAGTTTGCAATTCTAAATTTAATTACAGTAAATATTTTTTTTTCTTAATTTCAAATTGTAACCAATGCTTGTAGTGAATTTTTAAATTTCTTAGGGGCTACTAAGCATTCTTATATAGAGGTTATAAATTTTTTTTACCGTTTATGCTATTCGTTAGTTTATAGATTTTAATTTGCAAATCTGAATTACATTTATTTTTTTTTAAACTTTCAATTGTAACCAATGCTTGTAGTGATTTTTTTTAAATTTCTTAGGCTATTAAGCATTCTCGGAGGTTATATATATAAATTTTTTTTCACCTATGCACACCCATCGTTTCAATTTCTAATTTTTCACTTTAAATTAATTTTTTTTACGAAAGATTGTTATCGATGCTCTTGGTGAACCACTGCAATTTCTTATGCTTTGAGTACTGTTGAAGGTTAAAATAGTAATTTTGTTTGATGGTCTGGGACATACACTTCACATTAGTCGTGTCAGGATTTCGATGTTAAACGATTATGAGGTGTCTGTTTCTCGGTGCCATGTTTGTATTGATTATATATGTTTTCACTAGTACTTATTTCTTATCACTAAGTATTTTGTTCGATGCGCATATGTGGGGTTATTGTGAGTAGCGAAGCTGTTATATATGCAATTTTTGATTTTACTATGCGTTACTCGTCTTATTTTTTTTATTATTTAGTGGCACATGTTTCTTTGTGATTATTCGATTATTTCTATTTGTTATTTTATATATGTTGTCCTTGTGAATTGTTTGGTGACCCATATCTCATTCGGCAATTTTTTTTCCGTACATGAATTTAATTGTAGTTGTTAGTAGTTAATTTGTTTTTCTCTCTCCTTTCGCAACGTTTAAGGAATTAGGGTTAACATGCAATTTTCTTGTTGGTTTTTTTTTTGTGAAAAATAGAATTTTTTAGACAATGCTTTTTGAAATTTTTTTTATGTTGAGTGATTGGAGGATGAGATGGGGACCTCGGGTATCTGAAAGCCCTATGGCAGAGTGGGGAAATTTGTGTTCTCCCTATTTTACATACTCTACTGATGCTGGCTCTCCTACGAGAGTGTTCGTGTTTTCTCTCTTTCAGGACATCAAGCCATGGTTGTTTCAGGTGCATTGGATCTAGTTGTATCACGAGATTAACCCCGTCGAGAGTCAGATTTCTGGATGTACCCCTTGCACCATGGGCAGAACCCTTACAAGATTCAAACAGCACCGGGTTACTACTACAAGACCGATGAACTGTTACGCTGTTTCAACAAGATTACGACGCTCCAGACATTTTTTTCTTTCTCTTCCATCAGGACGTGGACAGCCGTTCGTGAACCAGGAGTTTGTGAATCAGGAGTCCGTGAGTGCCTGTTGAAAGGAAGATGAGTCTGTTGGAACTGCTAATATTTTCACTTTGATATGGACATTTTACTCAATGAATTTTTCTTGTGTTGGAACTGCTGACGCTATTGCATCTTGTATTTACATTTACTTCACTGAAATTTTTGTGTTTCTTTATTTCTAGTTTTGTTAATCTGAAAGAGGGGAGGAGTGATGGGAGGCCGCCGGTCCCCAAGATACAATTGCAGTTTTTATATTTGCCCTGTTTACAGGAAACGGATTTCTAAGGAATTTGGGGGTGCCTCAGGTCAACGGACTCTATGGCGGACGAAGCTGTATCCTTGCACAGCTTGTTGGCCAATCGGAATTGTAAAATTTACCGCCAGAACTTTGAAGCGGATGATTTTCCGAGTGGTGCGGTCGTCCTTTATAAGGGTTGGCGCGCGAATTCTCGGGGCTTTTTACTCCCTCTTACGTCTGCCAGAAAAACTTCCAGTCGGGAAGCGCACTCGCTACCCGAGGTCACCCCTCCGTCGCTCTCTCAAAGTTAAGTAAAATCTCAATTAAATAAAATAACCATTTGTACATTTACTTAAAATTAATCATGTTAATCAAAAAATAAATTAATAGTTATTTAAAGAACCGGCCTTTTTAATTTAGAGTACTGTTTTTATTGTCTTTAGAGATTTAGTGTTTAATTTTTAACTTAAGCCATGATGCGATGTGTTTGTCGAACCTGGGTATTAGAAATTGGGGAGTATATGGAATTAATTAATTAAATAAGATTAAACGAAGCGTCGCATCAGTACCTTCTCGTGTCCATTGCTCCCAACAATTTCTAACGGCACACTCCGAACGATCCACCTGGCCAGCAACACTGCGCGTCGACCAGCCTGCAGTTTTCATCCCGATGATAAGGCCGCTCTCAAACTCGCTTAACTGTGAGAAATGTCTTCTAGCACGTTTAACTGGCATGTTTCGCTTACCAAAGTCTTCCTACAATCGACGGGTAATCGTCACGTTTATGAATCTTCGAGTTCGATTCACGTCATGTGGATATGGATCATAATGATCCTCCTTCCCCTATCTAACAAGTAAATGCGCCTTCAAGTGGAAGACCTGACTGAGAGTCCTTTCCTGATGAAACGTTGATACTGGGAGTTCCGATTGGATGACAAAGGTGGTAGAGGGGTGGCGTCAGAGTCATGGGCGGTTCTTCATGGATTTCGGCGGCTAGTCAAAAGAAAAATTTCAGCAGGAACTGAGAAGTAGTGGGTGATACTGAAAACTGTAAAGACATTAGCGAGTGAGTAAGCTCTCTCTTGGCTGCCCTGATAAAAAAGGGGGGAGGATAAAACAAATAGGATAACAAGAAGCTATCCTGGTGAGTGCAGCAGATAAAAAATTTAAGAAAGAAAGGAGAAAATATTAAAGGTTAAAAATTTAGTAATTAGCAGTCATTCACCACCGGTGAAGGAACAGCAGAATTTTTAGGAGGGGGGATTGTAGGAGTCAAGTATTCTCCTTGGCCTTTTGATGTTATCTACTAGATCATATATATAATTTTGGATATCAATAAGATTTAAATTATTAGTATGCGGCATATCTTCGTAGAATTTCTTGGCTAGATTTTGTATGTAAGTTTTGAAGGCAGGGATTTTTAAATCCCTGTAAATAAGTGCATTTCTGACATATCTGCCAGGCCCGACAATACTTCTGGCAAGAGAATTTTGGGCTATTTCAAGGATTTTAATATTTGAATTTGCTGCATAACCCCACACAGGAGAAGCAAAACTGAGAATGGGCCGCAAAACAGCAGTGTAGAGAAGTATCTTGTTTGATAAAGTCATTTCAGAATTCCGGCAAATTAGTCTAAGCGCGAACCGGAATTTATTTCGAGCGTGAAAAATTTGTTTCCGTTTATGAATCTTCGAATTTGCGCTGGCTTCTATAGCACCCTCTTCCTGATTGTAGCGCCACCTCGGCGTGTATGAGCATGCGTATTGACACAAAACTTGGATCATTTGCATATCGCATTACGCTGTACTTATTTGCAAAGTTTCGCGATTGTACTTCGCTTCCCCCTTGGGTCGCTATTTTCAACGTTCCTGAGTGTATATTGGATTTAATTTGGGATAACTGAGGAAAGATAAAATAGGCGGAAAATTTCAATCGGTACGCTACTCGTTTGTAGGACAGCGCATGTTATCGTCAAAACTAAAAAAAATTTAGCAGCTATTTGGCAGAAAAATAATAAAATATTCTGTAATTTAGCTTTAAATTACAGAAAAAAAAACGCGATGTAAAATAAAGCAAAATTGTAAGCATCCCGTGATAATGCAATCCGATTGTTGCCAAAACTACAAAACAAAATTTGTTGTTGAAAGAATAATTTTTTAAAAAAAATTGCGTGTGTCGGTTTTGACGCACGACTGGAGTTTTCTCCTTAAGTACGGTTGTCTTAGATTATATAGTTGGCAAACAGGGTAAATAAACGCATCTCATATATACTGAAACCATGCATGTATTTTCTTTTTCTATTCACATTTTTCGTATTGTATGATTCGGTAAAATAATATATATATAAAATAATATACATCAATTATGTTACTTAAATATATACTGAAGTGCCACTGAATTAGGGATACCTACCTAGTATCGGGTTGGGCCTCTTCTGATCTTGATAAGGGCTACCACACGACGAGGCATAGATTCGACAAGTTTTTGGAAACGTTCCATGGGATTGACTTCTCAATATTGGCTAAAGATGTCTATAAATAAGTAAGGTTCATTAGTGCTGTGCGATGATCTTTCAAACCTTGTTCTAAAATATCCTAAAGATGCTCAATATGATTTGAGTCAGGGCTTCTAGGTGGCCAATTTATGACAGAAAAGTCAAAGGAATGCTCATCCAACAGCCAACCGGGACTTGTGAGAAGTACAGTTGTCTTGCTGGAAAACTCCATTACCACACGGATAACAGAACAGCATAAAAGGATGGAAGTGATCACCCAGCAACTCTACGTACCGCATTGTATTGAGGGAGGTTGGAACACGTACCAAAGATCCCAAACAATGCCACGAAAATACACCCAGACCATGATTAAGACACCATGCCCTTGTACAGTTCCAACTTGGCATGCAGGATCCATAGATTCATGAGCCTGACGCCCTACTTTCAGCCTCCCTTCGGCATTAAGTATTCGGAATCGAGACTCATCACTCCATGCTACTCCTTTTCAGTCCTCTACACTTCAGTCTCTGTGTTCTTTTGCCCAGGCAAGACATGCAGCCCGATGGCGAGCATTGGTACACTCGTAGGTCGACGGCTCCCGAAACGCATACGGTGAAGCGAGCGTTGCACAGTCCGTTTACTGACTGTACGTCTGGTGCCATCATTCAACTAGGTGGTAATTCTGAGCAGTCTCACCACGCACTGTCAAGGCTAATTGTCCTTTTGCAGTTTGACCGTTCTATAGTTTTTTTTTTGTCCACCATTCATGTATTTGCATACTCTTGACACTGCCTACCTTGAAAATCCTGGTTGTCTGACGATTTAGGAAAATGAATGACCTATGCGTCGCACACCTGCGATTTATCCGAGAGAGATCGAAGGTGTCTAAAACACAGTTTACGCATACTAGCAATTCCAACAACTAATTCAGAACAACCAAAGTACGCGCTATATATGCAGTTATCACAGTACATAAGTAATGCGCAACGCTACATAATTTGCATAGCCCTTGCTATCCCCAATTCAGTGGCCCTCAAATGTATGTTACTCGTAGTACATTGTTAAGAAGGTTGATTTCCCTATTAATATCACTGGGAGTATTAATTATGTTCTCTCGCCATTATTACTCACTGTGACAAGAAGCTTGTGGTAACTAAAGTATGATACGTGATTTACGAATCGTGAAAACATCGCATCAATGGTTGTATACCCAACCTAGTCATCTCCAGTGAAAAAAAACAACCCAGAATTTAAATAAAGCTCTGATTTTAAAAATTGTACTAATTTCAATCCTTCATCTTTATCGAAATCGCCAGCAAGTATGAGTAGGAGTACATGCTGCTGTTTCCCCAGTAGTTTAGAACCATTTTCTGTATATGCTAATAATGTCTCGTGGATATAATCTGTGTCGGTAACATTCTGATTGACAGAAATATAAACTATGACGACAACAATGGGTTTAGCGTTAGGTAAAATGCATCTCGCAGCACATATATTCCCCATTCGTTACTTTGCTATTCAACGCATCTAAACAGTATTAAATACATACCGCCAAATTTGGTGATTTTCAGTTGTTATAGTCAACTTCTTTGTCAAAAGAGCTAAGGCATGAAGTGTCGCCTGGTTCGAAAACTGGTTTTCGACGCCAATTACTATAGTAAACGTAATTTGCGAATTTTTTTTAAAGTTTTAATTTTTTTTTTGAGGGCTTGATTTTTAAAATATACTTTCCGAATTTCCCACATAGATAACAAACAACGGTAATTTTTAAACAAAAAAATGTAAGAAAAAAAATCCTGCATAAATGATTTCTTGTAAAAAGAGTATTAGACGACAAAAACAAACTTGTTTTAAATCCGTAATTTTTAAGCAAATTTTTTCAATTGTAAAACTCTTTTCATAAAAACACATCGATACTGACTCCTTTTAGAAAAAAAATCGTAAGAACTGCAAAATTTCATAATTTTTAAAAAAATTTATAACGTATCGTGGCGAAATAAGTGATATTTCCGATTCTGTAATTATTTTTTGTCTGATTTCGGGAAGCAAAGAATGATCGCAATTTTAAAAAAGACGAAAAAGTAGTCCTTCCTTCCGACAGCAACTTTGGCGCATGCGCAACATAACACTTTTTTGTTAACGCTTGTACAAATTTCACACCTCATATAATTTCCATATCGGGAGCTTTATATGAAAACAGATTCTTAAGAAGTAAACTCCAAAAAATGATTTATTAGAAAAATAATCCTAATTGCGTATCAAACAACCAAAAAATGAATAAAAATGGCAATCAATAAACATAACTATAGTAAAAATATGTAATAATCCCGAAAAACTGCGTGCAGAATATAAATTTTCGCATTCAGAGAGATACGTGACATCCTATATATATGACGTCAATAACACCGAAAAATCATTTAAAAATTAAACATTAAAAAATTAAGAGTGAATTACGATTCCGGATTCAAATGCAACGTTATGTCAAAATTTTAGAGGAAATGGTCAAATACTTTCAGAGATTTGCGGGTTTGAACAAACACCCATTTACATTTTTATGTATATAGTTAAATGGATTGGGTATCTTTCCCTTCATATTCTTGTTCTTAATATGCTGCTTTAATGATTTCTATGTAAGTTAAACAGTTTTTATTTATGCTGAAAAATAACTAAATAACTTTAATGGCTCTATTGTTTCGGTAACTTAACTATGATGACGGGATCGAAGGGAATGGGGGGAAAAAAAAAGAAATAACACACGAAATTTTTTATTTATTATTAACTAGATGAATATTATATACAAATTTATATGATGTCTACAATACAAGATCATCAAAAAGATACAGTTATAAATCATTTTGTTTTTGAGAATACCAAATTTAAACAAATCGATTAACTATTGCAAACCAAAAGGAAAAAGAAAAAGAGGTGTTGGTACAATAGAACTTATTTCCTCATTTTGATTATCAAATAAACTTAATTGGGTTTAATATATTACAGGAATTAAGATTTTAATGTTTAAAAGTAATATTCACAGTTAAAAAAAATTAAAAAGGGAACATTCTAAGAGATGTAGGAGACAATTGTTCAGATGGCGAGTAATACTTACCGTTAATGGAAATCCTTTGCCCTAATAACTGAAAAAATTCCTTTCCAACTCAGTGTTCTAAGATACCACTAAGAAGCATGACGAAAATGATACAATTCCATAAGAAGTCAGTTGAAATCCCAAGCCAGTGAATCACCATGTCGCAAAACAGCAGACACGAAAGTCATCAAGGTGAACAAACAGTCTCTGTCGAAGTGATGGATATATAGCAGCGCCTCCTTCAGCGAGTCACAAACAACAAAAGGACAGGAATAAAAGCCTTTAAAGACTGGGCTGGTATGGTTTCCTTTCATCTAAGACTTATACCTGAAGGAGACCAGTTCAAATACACGGCACCCAAAGTCACCATGGGTCTTTCTCCCCTCCATCACTAACAGCTTGTCACCAAAGTTATAAATACAATACTAAATGATAGCACTATTAGTGAAATACACCTAAAAGCAAAAATTATCTAAGTCTAAAACAGTCACAAATCACAAGTAGCGATGCAGAATATCATACATCAAATACATATATAAGTCATCTTATATAGATTTCAATAATGTCAATGAAAAATGCTCCAAATGGTCTTCAAAACAACAAGAGATACATGCATAAAAATTGCTGTTAAGTCTGAAAAAAAAAATCTCTTTGAAGTAGTACCACTCCCAGAAAGTTCCTTAACAATAAAAACAGACTTCCCTATCTTGCACTTTGTGGTGCAGTAATTGCAAGATGCAACTAGAAATTAATTATTTTTTTTTAAACATAAAACTCACAATGCATTTTTCTCAAAATTCCTTTTACTTTAATGAGATTAATAGATGATGGCACAGCAAAACTATAGGTTTTGAGTCTTTTCAATATGATGAATTTTAGATGTCCTTCAGGAATTTTAAAATTTCTGCCTTGCTTAAATGCAAAAATGAAGTTTTAAAATATATTCATAAATCAATGAAATGAATTCGGTAAAAACATTGTTTTGGCCATGTGTGTAACAAATTATTTTTAAATTTATAAAAATGCTCCCACAAAACATTTTTATTTGTTGTTTTTCTTGGTCGTAGTGCTTTGGGACCCACCATTTACTTATAACGTAAATCATCTTTACAGTAATCTGCATTAACTAGAATGGCTATGAGTAAGCTGAACATGTGCTGCTATAAATAAATAACAATATCGCAAAATCAGTCAAATAATGTAACTAACAATAACACAAAAAACCAGTCAAATAATGTAACTAACAATAACAAAAAAACAGTCAAATAAAATAAATAACATCACAAAAGCAGTAAAATAACTAATGTGAGTAACAATATTACAAAATCAGTTAAAAAAAAAACACATTCTAAACACTAGATGCGAATAACACAACAAGAAACATGAATCTTTTGTCCAATTGGCTAAATTCATGTGACATCATAATCACATGATATATGCAATCACTTATTCCCCCTAAATCAGCGCACATGTGTCTCCCCTCACACTAAAAATTTCAAAATTTTGTGGAATGGATTGTGCCTTCTACTCATCATTTGTATATGAGTAACAATCTGGCTCTAATTCTTGAGTGCAACAGAGGCTTTCAAACTACATTTTGTCAATGGTCCCATCAAGTGCCTCTTGTTCTCAGAATAAAAAAAAAAAAAAAAAGAAAAGATTTTTGCTATCTGTGACATGTGTCAGGTTTACTAGGATTCTTTCTAGCATATATTGAGTTGTGTGGATTTCTCTCGGAAAGATATTTATACAGAACTTATTCTGAAGCTCAACTTTTTTTTTAAGAGTTACGTCATTGGAGGGTTAGCAATAATAAATCACACAGGTAATAAAATAAACTTGATTTAAAAATACCCTTATGATAAAAGAATTTTTATTTTGAAATTTTTTTTGGACAATCTAAATACTTTGACATCTTTACCCAATTATCGAATTTGAAATTCAACTGTATTTTACAAGTAAACACAAGAACAAGTCTTTTGTTAGCTTCAAATTCAATGGAAAACAAGTGATTGCTGTTATCATGTGACCAACATGAATTTAGCTTATTCTTCTAAGATGATTTAGCAAGTTTCTAAAATGACCACATATCAGATAAAAAAAAAAGCTGTGCACCAGTAGGTTCTTAACTTACTGAAATGTCAGTGTTATCATTGAAGTGTGAACTTTTGTCAAGCAGGATCATTTTATGAAGAGTGGAATGAGAGTGTACTAAGGAATCAAAGACAGAAAAGTATTGTGTTCTCAAAATTCATACAGATAACAAGCACTTGTTCATTTTTCACACATAATTTGGAGTTTCTAGTCCAAACACAGCATTCCTGTGGTTTATGAACTCCACATTCTCCTGATATAGTTCCACATAATTTGGGGCAATTCCCAAGGTTGAAAATGCCACCGAAAGAGATCTGAATGGAATCCAGAAAAAGATCATGCAAAATTCAACAGTGTATCCCAAACATTTGTTTCCAGGATTGCCTTCAAAGGTGGCAACTGCCTAGAGAAATTGGTGTGTGTATTACAAGGAAATCAGGGTTTGTATGAAAAATTGTGTTTTTGCAAACTAAAGGTTTGATGTTTTTTGAATACACAATGTATTTTTTTTTACTGTAGGAGTTTTTGCAGATTTATTGTGCTAAGTCTTATTGACTCAAGCTTTTTTTCCCACAGCAGCTGCATCCTTTTTCATATTTTTCCTTTTTTAATGAATAGTACATTTTTCACTGGAATGCCAGCAAGGGGCATGGTGAATAGTTTTTTTTTGTCTCTTTGATGTTTCCCCTCGCATGATAGAAAATGGTGAGAGATCATACGAGGGGAAACAAATGAAGTCACATGCTTTAGATCAAGGTGGCCAACTGTTTTGGGAAGAGAGCCCCTATCTGAAAAAAAAAGAAGAAAAAAATTAAGTTTGCCACTTCTAAATTTTTTTCAATATTCTAAGAAATATAAGAAATTTTTTTATTTACATGCTGATTAAGGAATTTCAATGCAAACAGCACATTTTTTAAATTTAAGTTTCAAATTTAAAAAATAATACGACAAGTAAAGCAAAAACACAAACTTAGGTTTTAATGTTAATAAACATTTTAAAACATTCAGTCGGGTTGTGTATAAAGTATAAAATTAATAGCTGGAAACATTTTATTCTAAATAATTATTAAACAGAAGTACTTAATTAGTGTGGCCATTGTGGGTTCTTTTCTGATCGTGTTCGCATTGTGAATTGAAAATAATTGCAGACAGGGTTTTGTCCCACTGTGTGTGTGTGTGTGTTTATTCCACACCTTCTATGGGACATTTCTTAAAATAAAGAATATATTGAGATGTTACAAGATTACGATACATCGTTCAGCCGTCTCTACTTTTCACAACCCCCGGTTTTCTTCGCCACCGCTCTCCTCTCCCCCGTTCCGACCTTTTCTCCTCTGTCGTTGCCAGATCCTTCCCTCTATATCGTCTCTCGTTTGACCTGTTGCCAGGTGCAGGCAGCGGTTCCTTACACGCCCTACCTAAGAGTAAAATTTGCCCCTTGTGGCTGATTTTACCATTTCAGACACCAGGAACAGAAAATTCACAAACCGTGAAACAGAAAATCCACAAATAGAACACACAATAATTGCAACAGTCAAAAGTCTTCATGATTGTTCTAGTCAAAGTTCCTTAAAACAAACACATGAAATAATATTAATAGTTCACCCAATTGAAATAAGTGACTATGTTCCCAGAAAGATCTAAACTGTAATGGGATTGCAAACAGATACATGGAAAACACATTATACAAAAAAAAAACCACTAAATATATACATTACAGTTTTTATCTTAATCTAGACAATGTTTATTTCATTAACTCATGAATGAATGCTCAATGAGTTCACTAAATCCATATTAAGTCCACAGTAAAAACTTTCCTACGGCTCTAATTTGCCTTTGGCGGTATGATTTCGACCCAACCCATCTCACCCATTCTAATACAAAGTTAATTTGTTTTACACGATTTTTCCAAATTTGCATCAGAATGTCTATGTCGACTATTCAAGATACAACAAACTGCTCTAACATTCTTAAAACCTGAGCCGTTAAATTACATCCATAAGAAGTGTATTCAATCTTAAACCTCACTTTTTTAGTCATGTAAATGTCAAACGGCGTAACGCATATGCATTCCCCTTCGTGAGAGAACGACAGAAATACCACTTCCACAAATCCAGTACCGTGACCCACGATGCTGCGCTATTCTTTTCTACAAAACCTTCCCTTTTCGACAAAAGATAAATCTCGGTTCTCGAAAAATATGTTTAACCAAGCTTCACAGGTTACCTTCGCACTGAGACTAGTCAACGGCACAGCCTCGCCCCACCTAGTGTGCTGATCAACCAGACATAAAATATATTTATGTCCCTTTAAGCTTGGCGGATCAATTGGACCTATCAGATCCATATTCCCCACCTCAAATCGCAATTCAGGCCTTGCCACAGGTGTACTGGATGATCGGTCTTTAATCCTAACCGATCGAGTGAGCTGACACTCTTTACATGATTCACAAAATTTCTTCACATTGGAACTTAGACCCTCCCAAAATAAAGAATACTTGATTCGTTCAAGCGTCTTCTTGGGACCCATGTGACTACTGAACACTGAAGTATGCGCTAGTCTCAACACCTCAGTTCTTCTGCATTTCGGAATTACCAGTTTCCCAATACTCTCCCAGAGTATTTTATCCCTACAAAATAGATACCCATCTACTTCGTAGTAGTTTCCTTTGCCTTCCTTAGCATACTTCCAAGCCAATGCTAACTCGGCACAACACTCCTGCTCGGAACGAAAACTATCAGCCACCATGATTCCTTTATCCATCTCAGCGGTCACCTCCTCATCCTTAGTACCCAATGTTCCCACTTCATTCCGACATGAAGTAATATTCCTTTGAGAATCCTCAATGTGCTCCTGTGCTTTCTCTGGCAGAATACCCGATGAAACCTCGGTTTCATCTACATTTCCTGAGTCAACCCTCAGGTCTTGAGAGCTTTGAGCCAGTGAATTCTCTTCACTCTGGGCTCCTCCCAACATATCCAAAACCTCTGGTGGAAGCAACACGTCTTCTACCAAAACTTCTGCCAAAGCACATAACACTTGCTGGTGCACCACATTAACCTGGCCACCGGTAGCAAGACCAATTGGAACATATACTAAAGGACATTTAACCGCTGGACCGAAAATACCTTTCAAATAAATCATGGAAGCTCCTTCAACCGATATTCCAGGAACTAAGTCTTTCTTGATAACAGTAATTTCCGTACCAGAATCCAATAACGCATGGACTAACTTCCCATCTACACTGATAGATGTTTTCACTAATTTACTTAATTTGTCTTCAATAGCCCGTCTAGGAATGACTTTACCTAGCAAATCAACTCTAGCGGCTACCGTCCCAACTACCAATTCCGTCCCTTCTGTTGACACCTTATTCACATTAAATCTTTTATTATCTACCTCTTTGTTTTTTGGACAATCCCGCTTAAAATGTTTATCTGATCCGCAGGTGAAACAAGCGAATTTTTTAATTTCAGTTACTTGACCTTTATCAAAGTTTTTCCTAGAAGAAAAATTATCTGACTTTTTCTCCCCAAATGGCTTTTTACCCCAACTACCATTAAAACTTCTCTTTTCACTATCATTCCATTTAGCTCTCTCAGGTTCATCGTAGGATTTCCCTTTGGAAGCATAAAATATATCACATTGTTTGCCCAAGTCCCTGGGTTTGTACCATTCTTCCCCTTGGAGCACACCAATATGGGTCGCCGTCTCAGAATCCAACATTTCAAACATTTTATCTGCTACGATCAGTTGATTAACTGACTCAAAATCATTCGCTTCTCTTAACTTACAGTAGTATAACCACATCGATGTTAAACGGGACGCGAACTGAGAGAAAGTTTCGTCAGAGTTACGTTTGGCCTTTCTAAAATTTTCTAAACATATTTTTGGTGAGGGTTCATACTCCTTGAGCACAACCTGTTTTAAAGACTCGTAATCTTTTAATTCTTCTTCGCCTAGGTTAACTAATAAGTTTGACACTTTGTCTCCTAACATGCATAACAAAACCTTCGGTTTTAACTCGTCGCTAACCATTTCACTAGCGAAAGCCTTTTCAAGACTAGAAAAGAAATAGTCCCACCCGTCTGATTTATTGGGTACCTTTACAGTTAAGAGCCTAACCATTTTAACTATTTCATCTAAAGATTTTACACGTGAGGTTAGACCATTATTTTGAGTAGCACTCTGATTAGCGTTCCTAGATAATTCTATTTCCAAGCGTAATTTTTCAATTGATAATTGTTCTTGTTCTAGTTTTTGCTGCTGTTCTGTCTCTAACCTTTCGGCTGTAATAACTTCCAATAACTCTTTTGCCTCTTCCTCCTTGTAATATTTACTAGAGATTATTAAATTCCTTAAAACAATTTTAGACATAGATGGATCAGGTGACTCATCTAAGTCCCGCGCTAATTGAATTAAGTCAATTTTCTTTCTAATGAGAAATGCCATTTTTAATCAAGCTAAACCTAATGCCAAATTACCTTCTGACAAATTTATATATATAACTACAAACACTTAAATGACCTAGTACTATATATTTTTTCTACTCGTTTTTTCTAAGAGTACTCAAATTCCAGAAACACAATACGAAATATGTTTAAAATAAAACTTATATGAGACACAGTTATTTGTTACTAATCAGAACGCAGAACCTTTTTTAAAATAAAAAAAAAACACAATTAACAACATACTTTAGTTACATTACCATAGAATTATTTCTCAAATCATAAATCTACTCTTAGTTTCTTTTCTTTTTTTTTAATTAAAAGAAGAATCTTATGCAGGAAACAAAAAACCAATATACATATACATCCTAAATTACGAGCAAAGGAAATAACCTCAGATTGCATTAAACTATCAACTAACTGACAAATTGCAACACTTTTGCTTAAAATGAAAAACTATCATATAATATTAAAAAAAAAAAAAAAAAAACATGCCACATTCTCCTTGGCGGTTCCTTACAGCCATTGTAATTCTTTTTTTAACAAAATCATATATATTAGTTCTAAAAGATTCTGACAAAATTAGAGGTGTTAGGTGTGTATAAGTTAATCTTGAACTATACCTCTGTTTTATTATCATAATAGAAAGCATTTGTTCCCAAACATATGTTGAGCCAAACCTTCAATTGTTAAAAGCAAATTGTCAGTTAATCAATTAGTCAAATTGTACAAACAGTTTGTTAGAACAAATTTCCAAAATTCAATACAATTCGGGCCATTTATAATTGAAATAAGTCCCTCATATTTGCTTTCCAGTATAATATGGTGCTGTAGGACAATAATATCAATATGGATTTCAGGTGAGAAACCATTAAAATTTTCAACTATCTTGAAAATCATCAAACCAAGCCATAAATGAATTTTGCAAAATGCATAATAAATTTTTAAGTTTATCATTGTTTAGAGTATTATTGACTTTGGTAGTTAGTTCCTGCACTAATGTAAAAAGTGTTAAACTTTTTTCCAAAATTGAGAAAAAAGCAAAAGTTTGTTCACAAAAGGTGAAAGACCAACTAGGGTAGGAAAACTATAATCTTTTTCCTGTAATGATAAATTTAAATTATTCAAATGTCTCACCTCCCCCTAGTGAGAAAAACTAAACCACTGCCAATCTTTACTTTTGAGTAGCAATGACTCACTGGATATAGTTCATTGTTCTTTCAGATATTTTAAGGCACACTCCCTCAAATTCCAAAATCTCACAAAGTATTTCCTTTGGAAAATGAGCACACGCTACAATAAGGGTGTAATTCACCATCATTTACTGGGAAATGCCCGAAAAATCGTCACCGTTTTAGAGCTTGAGCTCGGTACCTGGCTGATATAGCGCACTACTGTGAGCAGAAGACAGGATAAAGTCACTGACACAGACAGCTTCTCAATGGATAATAAAACAGTGCTACAAATCTTTTCTTCTTGCCATTCATGCATGATTGTGGTAGCCATGGTCAAGATCGCAAACTCGTGATGGCATCTTGGGCTTCAGTCCTGGTGTCCCCATACACCCCCTATGTAGAGGGACCAAGGCACGTTAAATTTGTCAAGGCTCAAAATCCTCATGTTGGCACTGTATGGAAAATTGGAGAATAGGGATCCTGCTTAGGTGTCACCTTTGTTACTTGACCAAGATTCAAAAATATGTCTGTCACCAGTGGCGCACACAAGGGGGAGGGGGTCCGGACCCCCCAAACCCTTGATTTTTTTTTGATTGATTATAATTCTAAGTACATAGTACGTAGAATTTAATTAAGTATTTGTTATTAATGATTAATTTTATTAATTAATGCTAATTATTTATTCAATAATTAGTTTTTTACAGTGTTTTGTTCCCGAAAATCGACAAAATTAAAAGGAGCATGATACAATAATGGTGAACTTTCGACCCCGGACCTCCCCCCCTCCTTGAAAAATTCCTGTGTGCGCCACTGTCTGTCACCAATAGCCCTTGTGTTGCTTCAGAATGAGAAGTAAATTAAAATAAAATTGTCAATAACATAAGACGTTCCATCCATGTACACACTATTTAATTCTGCCCACTCTACTTCATTAGTTTCAATTGTCTTTTTAAGTTCATGAAAAAATGCTTCCACCTTTAGTTGCTGCAAATCCAAAAGTCTTTCCACAATATTAAAGTTATTGCACAAATATTCTTAACCGAGCATTGTCTGTGATGTCAAGCCTTTTATCAGAAGCTAAAGGAAAGTATTTGCAATGTTGTAACCCAGAGACAATTTGAGTGTCAACATACTGAGTGTGGTCCAAGTCATAAACGATATACAACAGTATTTCTAGACAAAGCTACTTTATCAACCATAATTTTAACATTGATATCACCAACATTTTGGGTAAATATTTTAAAAGTCTAATTTTTTAATATTTACTCATCATCAAAATAGAGATTTTTCTTGCTGAGTAACAGAGAAAATTTGCAAGAAGTCTTCACTAATTTACATTTCATCACTTAGCCAGTTAACATAAAATCATTACACAATTGCTTGAAATGTTGCTCTAGGTAATGTATAGTATAATCTTGAATATACATAATTGTTTACTCCCCCTCCCTCTCATTAAATTTCACCTATCAGTGTAAAATAAAAGAAAAACAATTTTCACCATGGATCTTATGTAAACGATATATAACTTTACATGACTACAAAGAAATATTTTTATTGTATTTTTACTGTATTTCCAGTTTAATTGTATTTTATACATAAATACAATTTTCTCTATTGAAACATAACCAACAACCAGATCATACTAGAATCTTACTTATGGTACATTTATAAAATTTCTAGTAGTAACTTGTAAAATGATCTTCTGTGCACACATAAATAACTCTAAAATAAATGTTGTGCCTGCTATGTGAAGCGAACTGTTGCAAAAATAAAGGACTTGGAAAAGAAATTGAACTGAACAGAGAGGTAACGAAGTGAGCGAGCAGAATGCGTTATGTATCGGTTTTTGTAGAAAATAATTTTTAGTTTAGAAATTATATCGTGTAAATAAACATTAGTTGTCTACCAAAAGAAACCTCATTGCTGTCAAGTCCATGAAGGCTACGCATTTAATTAGTAACGATCACATGGATCTAATAAGAAAACCACAATATGGCCCCCCCAGGCGGCTTGATTGGAACAGCAACAAAGAAGCGAAGAGGTAGGCAAAGATTTATTATTTTCCATTTTGAAGATATAATGCATGAAGATTTGATATCTATTTTGAATATTTAATTGATCAATTTTAAGCACTGGATGTATTGAATATACAAAGCTAAGAAGATTTAAATTAATAAGATATTAAAAATGGGAATAAAAAGAGAAACAAAATTGTTCAAAGAGCTTCATTTACCACAGCATATAATAAATTAGAAAGTGCATTATCTGATGATAGTGTCGCATATGACGAAATAGAAATGTGATTAGAATTGTTTAAACAAAAGTAAGACTCTTTAGAAATAATTCATACGATTATTTAGTTGGTTTAGTAGACTATCAAGATTTTGAAAATGAATTTATTACGGTAGAAGAATACTGAGTAAAATCTTTGAGAATTCAGCTATGAGCTAAGCATGCATTAGAGCATTTGAAAAAGGTTACGAAGGAAAACAAGACTGCTTTTACCAATAATGGCTCGCGGTTACAAAATGATAAATTCCCGAAAACATTATGCCAACAACTCCCCAAAGTAGAACTTTATACATTTGGTGGAGATTTAAAAGATTGGTTAACATTTTGGAGCCAATTTAAAAAATATACATGAAAATACAAATCTGACAAATGTGGATGAATATCGTTATTTAATTCAGTCAATGAAATTAAAATCAGAACCTACAGAAATTGTAGAATCTTTTCCTATAACTGATGAAAATTATTCTTTAGCTTTAGAAAGCTTAAAGGAAAGATATGGTAGAAAAGACTCGTTAGTAGATTTTTATGTAAGAGAGCTATTAAAGCTTGTTTTGAATAACACGAATAGAAATAAAAATGATTCCTTCTCTCAGTTCTTTATATAATATATACTCAATTGAGAGCATTGAGCTCCTTAGGAGTAACTTCCGATATGTGTTGGATAATATTATATCCTCTCATAGAAAGTTCATTGCCCATAAATGTGTTGTGTTCATTCGAACGACAAAGGAAAAAGTCTGGAAAACGAACTAAATTTATCAAGTCTTGATGCAATAATTTATTTTCTAAAAAATGAAACTCTGAAGAAAAAATCTAGTTAAGCAGAGCAGACATATTTCACTTTCCCTCAGAACCGAAAAATGGTGCGCCTGCAAATTCGCAAGATCGAAAATCCTCAGCAACCAAATTGTTTAGCCTTAAATCAAATGATGATAATTTATGTATGTTTTGTCTAAAAAACCATGAAGCTCAAATGTGCAAGAAAGCATATTTTATTCCTTTAGATGAAAAACTGTCAGTGATTAAAAAGAAAGGTTTCTGCTGCATTTGTTTAATGAAAGGTAATTTAGCAAAATTCTGTTCATCTAGTATTAAATGTAATCTCTGCTCTAAAAGACATTTAAAATTAATGTGTCCTAACTTAAAAGGTATTCAATTGGATTAAATACAAAAAAAAAGTATTAATAATACAGATGAAAGGGTTACAGACACTTTGTATTCGCACACACGTGGAAAGCATCATTTTTTACAAACTGTTGCAGTTAATGTTAAAGGAAAAAATACACAACGTAAGGCTAGAGTTATTTTAGATACAGGTTCTGAAAGATCTTGAATTAAAAAATCTACCACAGAGGAGTTAGGTTTTGAAATTCAGAGAGAAAAAGAATTTTCACATGCATTATTTGGGATTAGGAAAACTGAAATACAACGGCATAATTGTTATAAAGTTTATCTTTATAGCCTTGATGGTGAATATAGTTGTAGTTTAGATGCTTTAGACGAAGATATAATTTGCAACAACACAGCTAACGTTAGGTATGGACCTTGGATGAGGGAATTGAAGCAAAAGAAAATATTTATAACCGACTTTCAAAATAGTTTAGAACCCAATGAAAAACTTTTAGGAGCCGATATTGTCAGTAAACTTTTTATGGGCAAACAAGAACAATTGACATCAGGATTAGTTGCCATGGGGACTAAATTAGGTTGGACATTAATGGGAAAAGTCCCTCAGTTACAGCATCAAAATGTGAATATGACTGTCGTCAGTGTGCTGAACCGAAATAGTAGTGAGCATGTAACTACTCCACAGATGGATCTTTCTAAGTTGAAAGAAGAAAGTGTCAAAACTAAAATTACTTTTGAACAGAAATTATCTGAACTACAGAAGAAAAATGAGGAACTACTAAGTGATGTTAAAGAAAAGAATATTGCTGTTAAAGAAGAAATCAACATAGGTCATGAAAAACAAAGATCAGAAATTAGCTGAAATTCTAGAAAATAATGAGAAGTTTTCTGAAGTTATAAGTGAAGAATATGTTGCTTTATCTGCAAAATCAATTAATGACTAAAGAGACTGAAATCAATTCATCTAGCCAAGCAAAGAAGTTAGGCCAAGAACTAGATGAAATGATGGAAAATGATGAAGATTTAAAAATATTGCATGTGAAAAGAAGTTATTGTGTTCTAAGAAAAGTCAAGGAAAATCATCTGACTTGAATAAGCTTTTGGTGATTACAGAAAAGGAACTTTAGGAAAGAGAAACGGAAACAAACTCTTCAAAAAATATGGTTAAAGAAAGGGAATACCAATTTGATGAATTTAGCCAAATGATTGATGCATCATTGAAGCAGCTTGATTGGACAAACATCCAAAGAGAATTCGAAGCTAACCAAACAAGATGGAAGTTAAGCCCACCATATGGCCCATGGTGGGCAGAATTCTGGAAAAAGCTCAGTGGAATTTTAAAAGAAAAAAAATAAGACTGGCAAGACTAGAGAAATTGAAAACATGCAAAGGAACTTTACTCAGACCTGTCCAAAGACTGTATCCTTTAGAAGTCACCGAAAGTACGAGCGCTATGAACATTAACTTGGATTTGAAATAGAAACAGAAATATCCTTTGTGCGAGTAATTTTAGTATTCTAATTTTGAGAATTTATATTGAAGTAATTTTTGTTGCTGATATTTACTATGTATTGTATTACAGATAGAATATTTACTCTATATTTTAGTTTGAGATTTTGAATTCTATTGCTTTTTCCTGTTTTGTATCCTTCTTCAGATAATTGTATGCTTATGATATTTTTTAGTATATTTTTAGTTTGTTTAGTTTTCTTCCAGAAGTTCTAAAACTCAAGTGGGGAGAACGTTGTGCCCTCTAGCGCCTACCATTTGAAACGAGCTGTTGCAAAAATAAAGGAACTGTTGAAAAGAAATTGAACTGAACAGAGATGTAACAAAGCGAGCGAATGGAATGCCTTATGTAGAAAATAGTTTTTAGTTTAGAAATCATATTGTGTAAATAAACGTTAGTTGTCAACCAAAAGAAACCTCTTTATTGTCAAGTCCATGAAGGCCACTTATTTAATTAGTAATGATCCCATGGATCTAATAAGAAATCCACAATAAACTAATTATTCTCAACATACAATTTATTTAATGCAAATTAGCAATTTTGTCTAAGTGCTTTAACAGTACCTAATTAAATGATTATAAATATCAAGTAAATAAAATGTACATTAGAAATAATAGAAAAAAATTAGAAAACAAATACTTTGCATAAAATATCAATAATTTAAACATCACAACTATTTTGAGATCAATAAACTCTTTGTAATACAGAAATGTTTACCTTCTCCACAGAATAATTTCACTAGGTTTAGAGGGTCATTTATCATAGTGTAAAAAATTGATTAAGCCTTAATTGAAAAAAAAAAAGCAAAAACACCAAATATCAACACATAATCAGTAGAATTTAATAAGAATAAGGCATTACTCATTATTTATGTTACAAAGAAAATACAATACATAAATAATTAAAATTATCCAAAATCAAGATTCCACTGTAAACAATTCTGCACATTTACAATTAAAAATAAAAACTGATGTTGATGCAAAGGAGGGGTATCTTTTTTTCTTCAGAAAATTTAATCATTACTTAAAATTATCTTAAAAATAAAGATTAGACAAAGGCTAACGATAATTACACCACCCTAATATGTCACTAATTTACACAATTTCAGCAGCAATTTTAAATATTTTTAAAAATCTTAGCAAATATTAAAACTTTCTACTTATTAAAAGATATTAATCATAACACAAATAATACTTAAAGAAACAACAACTATGTTAAATTTATTTCAGAAATTTAATGAGGCAAAAATATGAAAATCAATCCAAATATGAGAATTATATTAACACATAAGTGAGAATTATAGAAATAAAAAGATGAAACTATAGAGATTAATAAGAAAATGCAATGGGAAAGAAATGTGGTACTTACATACAATCATAGCAATACCAAAGTTCAGGTAACTCACCAAATTGGCAATCCCGATTTTGCTAGTGTCATACGCTTTGAATTAGCAAACACATGCTTTGTTTCATATAATGTTGCCAATATGGCTGCGATAATACATACATACCAAAAATGTTAGCACACACTAGATTCATAGTATATGTTGAGATTTATCTTTTAAAATATCTATGTTTCATAAATTCTGTTGTACTTGCCTTTTCTTTAGCAATGCTGCACTATATTGTTCTTCCAAATAATTCTTGTAGATTCATAGCTCTTAACACATTTATGATCACCTTCTCTGTTTAAAAATAAGACAAAGGCTGAGTGCATTTGTCTATGCCACTGGTAACCCTAAAACAAACAAATTAAACAATCAATATTTTTTAAGCAGTGTAATTACATGAATCAATTTGCATTAAAGTGTTCATTTATACAATCACTTACAGTGAGCAATGAGGGCTGTTACTTTTCTCCCCAAAATTTCTACATCATTCAGAGCTGCTACACATCGGTTAGCAGATTCGTTGTCCGAAAATATAATAAGAGCCATATCTGCATCATTACCAGTACGCCAATCTTTCATCCTGTGAATCCTAAAATAAATGAACTTTTTGTAATTACCAGAGTAGTTAATTAAAATCACTTCATACAGAGTAATAGAAAAAAATACAGGCGAGAAGAATTTTAAAAAAACTTTGCATTTGATTTCATGTTCACACAATGCAATTTAGTTAAAAAATGTTTCACTGTTTTTAGCAGAATATATCAAATCATGCGAGTTAATTTTTAACAATTATTACAACAGTAAAAGTTTTTGAGAATTCTATTATTTACACAAAATTTAAATAAACTTACTAAAAAATTTTTTTTATGGGTGGTTATCTTTATAAAAATGAATGTGTTTCTTACAAAGATATACACTTCAGAAATAAGTAAAATCTGCAGAATTATCGAATTATCATCCATAAATGTAGCAATGTTCAAAAGATATTCCACATTTTCTAAATTCATCCAATGAAAGATTCATAACCAAATTTGAAGTTGCAAAAAGGCCACTTTGAATAGGACATCTTGAAGGATCAAAGTTAATGACTTACAATTCGTAGTTTTAATCATTAATACCTACCATCCAATGCTGCAGCAGGACGTTAATTCATGCATATAATATGTTCTTTTTGAGCAGAAGCTAGTTCATTAATTACAGATGTTTTAATCCTTGCACACATCTGTGCTGCTTTAGTAATACCAGACTTCGGAAAAAACTTTTTTCGAAAAAAAAAAGAAGACTGGGATGATAGGCTGCAATCAAATGAAGCAATATGTTCTACAAGAAAAGATAGTAACAGTTTTTTAGCTCTGATTATACAGGGTGTCTACAAATTAGTTGGACAACTTCATACGTTAGAACTTCCGAAATATTAAATGAAATAATCCCATTTAAAGTCAGACTAGTAGTAATACATCTTAAGTTTATTCATAGATGGCATTAAGAGTCATAACTGACACTATCTTTTAGAGAGCGGTAATCATTCTTTGTTTGGCACAACAATAATGCAGATGTACAAAGGTGCTGAAAAAGTGAAATGTTGTCTTTGGTTTTATGATAATCATTCTGCTGTACAGTGAATTCCCCAATTTTTGATGCATTTTCCAGCACTGAAAAGACTGTTACAGGAATTATTTACTTGGACTTGCTACAGATTTTCCAAATGCCAGTTATCAAAGAAAAAATGCCAGGAGGTTACATATTTCAATAGGATGGTGTGCCTCGCCATGACCACAACAACATTTTATGTCTTACCTCAATGCAGAGGCACCAATTTATATTCGTAGTGGAGGTGTTATTCAATGGCCACCGTGATCACAAGATCTTTCCCCACTGGATTTTAAAGAACATTGTTTTGTAAATGACCAAGTGTACACTCTACCATTTCCTACATCCCTTCCTCAACTAAAATCAAGAATCTGCACTGCAATTAATTTGATTGACAGAAATACATTGACAAATCTGAGGCAAGAACTGAATTATCAATGAGTAATGAAGAGAATTATATAGTAATGAGTAATTATAGAGTAAATGAAAGGAAGTCACAAGAAACATTTGTGATAATGGTAAATTTGGACTATTTCTCTATCTTACAACAATGTGTACTTTAATTCCCCCTGTAAATTACATGCAATAAATTATTCTTTCTGCTCAACTAGTTTGTGGATACCCTGTATTTGACAGGAATTGACCATGAAGGAAATGATCTAACTTTGAGCAACTGCTACTTACAATTTGTGATTAGCTTTGGAATTTTCCTATTGAGCAACATGAGAAATGCGCACATGAGTACAATGCATACAATACAAAATGTATATTTCCTCCTCTTTTCTGGGATGTATTAATACAATTATAACAATCCTTATAAATTCAGAAAGTATACTATTTTTCCTTTGTTACTCATCATGGTAACAACCAACAAAAACAAGTTAACTAGCAGTATGAAATGTAGGAAATACTAACACATGTAAAGCCCAAATAAGACGAGTTTTAAAGCCACCAATCATAAATTAACAGCTAAAGAAATATGATATGCAGGAGAAAAGACAAATTTAAGAATTTTTTGAAAGTTCAGAAGCAACAAGTTCACTGGTTTTTGTCAAATTTTTCCATTTATTGGAAATATAAAATGATAAATAAGAACTGCAAAGTAGAAAAAAGTCAAGAGGTGACTGAAAATTAGTGAAAATACATAAAAGTGAATGATCTAGGCATACAAGAGTAACAAAAGGTAGAAAAAAGCAAATCTTGTGTGTTAAATGTAAAAGTTGGCAGTCATAACTACTATGATCAGAAAAACTTCACAATATTTGAAAGCACCTACCAAAAAATAATTTTTTGGGATCTTTCTTTTTTGTTTGGAAGATAATTTTGGTAAAATCCTAGGAGAGCCCACACCCTTGGCAACAAACCGAAAAAAGAGCCAAGCCAGAACAAGATGGCGCCAAGCTAAGCCAACAATGGCGGCAAAGGAATATAGCGGGAAAAGGTGGATGCGTAATGAAAATATATGTAAACAATACAGAAATTAAACATTTAAGATACAAAATATAAAAACAGCACTTACTTTCTTACTGCTGATCTTTTCCAAGTGGAGGGTACAGCATAACAACAAATTTTAAAAAGCTTTAAAGATCTCATCGCTAAGCGAATGATCGTGTGAGTGCCGCCATATTTATTCTGCGAGGTAATGGTCAAACATACATTCGGCTTGGCTGGTACAATTTCGAAGAAAGCGTTTTATTGCCGACCATGTTACATCATGCCGATCATTACATTTAGGACATTCATAATTTGAAGCAATCAATCCTTCCTTCATACACCATTCTCAATCAATTCTTTCTTACCTTTCGCATTCAACAAAGTAAAAAAATTCTAAAGTATATTCCCACACACACGCAGCCAGCCCGGAGCCCAACAACAAAATGAAATTCGAAATGCGCGCCCACAATATACGAAAATGCTAGAAATAGTTAGGGTTGCCACATGCAGTGTTTAAAAAAAAGTAGGGTTACCAAGATGGCATAATTATCGCCAACCAAAGTAATTCGCGCCAAGGGTGTGGGCTCTCCTAGGAGTGAACCTTACTCTAAATAGCAGTTGAGCCACAAGTCCTCTTGCAAGGTTGGGTAAAGAGAAGTGAGGGTCTCTGACCACCCTCAGAATGTACTCTCGCAAAATTGCGGTGGAAGCGAGCCAAATCGTACTGTCACCTGTAAGGTGCTCAAAATTACAGCTAACAACAGGCGTAAATCTTTATGCCTTTGCTGTGATGAATTTGACGGGCTTCAATCTGACACTGTCAGACAGGTGGCATTAGAAACAAAAAAATTAACGGAAACTCAAAAATTTTATTCACATAAAAATAGTAAAAAAGGAAGCATGAAGATTAACAAGAAAAAAATATCAAAGTAAAGGCATTAAGAAAAGTAGAACGGCAGGCTTTAATGATGCAAAAATTGTTTTGGCTAAGCTTTTATGAACTGGAACTAATTTGTTATCAGTACAATACTTGCCAAATAGGTCTTGGACAAAAAGTTTTTTTTTTTTAATCCGAGATGAAACCTAGCACTATAAAAAACAGATAGTAAAGAAAAAAAGTGACTGCAACTTGGATAATAGAACTATAACCATTTAAAAAAAGTTTTAAAAAGAGAAAAATAACAAGAAATGTACTTACATTTTCCAAGTAAAACAGCACTGAAAACTATGAGCACCAGTATGAAAAACTGAATATGAGATATTTCAATTTGCCCAAAGAAAAAAATTTAAGAAACAAGAATTGCAGTAAAGAATTTTTTTAAAAAAAATATGAGTTATTGTGGAATGCAAAAAAAATATTACAAAATCATATATTAAATGTAAAACAATGGAAATTTGTTTAATTTGCTTTTGCCAAACAGATTTATTATGGCAGTACAAATTTACATCATAAAACCCACATTAAAAAGTTCGGCCGTCCAATTTATTTTTCTTTTCTTTTGAAAATAAATTGTTACATCTCTATCACATTTCATAAAGGCCAAAATGATACTTACTTTTTTTCCACAGCAATGCAAAAATTCAAGTTAACTTATCAATTTGGTATCTTTGATTTTACTCACATGTCATACACACTGAATTGGCAACCATGCACTTTGTTTCATACAATGTTGCCCATATGGTTGTGATAATACATAAGTAATGCAAAAATCAGTTAAATCTTAATTAAGATAAAAAAAAAAGAAATCTAAACCCTTAGAAAATACTAATACAAATTTGGCAAACTTTTTGGTTCACAGTGATTAAACATAAAGCCCTTGTACTTTTTAAAAACTGATCTGATAACTTGCCAATAATTTTTGAGATCTCCATTATCCAATGAAAGGAATTCACATAAAAAAAGAACACAAATACTGTAACAACGGGATTGAATACAGAAATAGTTAATTTTTTTAAAATCTAAGTAATTGCATAAAATTAATAAGGTTATGAAAATAAAAATAAACCAATAAAAATATTGATCATATATGTAAGCATTACAGCAAACAGTATCAAATGATAAAAATCAAGATGAACATATTGAAATGTTATCACTCAACATGGCTGAAATTTAAAACAATTAGGCAGTTTGGTATACCAATATGAATTTAGTACCAAAATTACAGCTGAATCGAGATCTATTGAGCACATTAGCAACAAATTATACAACTTTGAGAGACTACAAATTGTCAAAAATTTCCAGCTTCGCATCACATTTTGATAAAAATAAATGAAATGAATGAAGATAGCCTTTACAATGTAATAACTGAGCTAAAATAGACAAAATTAAGCGAAAAACAGTTTTTCAAAGTCCACACTTTTTCGGATAAAGTAGCTTAAACTAAGAAGCCATTTTTTCACAATGACCAAAATAAATTAATTCAGAAAATTTCCAGATGTTTTAGACTTAAACACTAAATCCAGCGGAAAATAAGTAAAATAATAAACAAACCAGAAATACACAAAGGATTACTTACTTGATAACTGTTCCATATATCTCCAGGATTTTTTTTAAATCATCATTAGTTAGAAAATAAGGGAAATTCGTAAGAGAGACAAAAGGTGTTTCAGTAACTACCTCACTCATTTCGCTTAATTTCTTCAAGTAAAAGTACAAAGGAATGAAAGAATCGTCTTAATGCTAAAACAATACACAAGCAATTGATCAATAAATAAAGTTAAATATTCTTTCTTAATACCTTTAACAGCAAAACATTTATCTCAATCTTAAATATTTATCTTATTTTTAACAGAACTCCCACCAGAAATTCGTTAAAATTTGCACCGATAATCCTTTTCTCTACTTTTGAAATAAATATTCACAATGATTTTCCATATGTTTTAAAAAAGCTGTTTGATGGCGAACGTCAACCCACACAATAGTTCAGTTCAGTTCAGTACAGTGATACCACTGTAAAAATGGAGACTCGGCCAACGCCTTATGCTCCCATAGAATTTTGTGTGTGATTCGTTTTTAACTTAAGTTGTAACATTCAGCTAGTGATTGCGCTGTCTATCAGTAGTTTTAATTATCGTCTTGTGCTTCAACTGAAATTGATGAAAGTAGAGTATTGAAAATCTATTAGCTGGAATTTCAGAATCTATTTGTTGATGTTAAATATTCTTCAACTTTTTGAACATGCTCTATTGTTTTATATTTTGCTATTGAGGAATAAGACCATTCTCCGTGGTTGGAGATAAAATTTTTCAAAATTTCACGCTGCGATTTGTATTTGATACTGTTTAATATAAAATGTTCACTAGTTTCTCGTACTTGATGATATGCACACAAAGGAGAATCTGTTAGTTTAAAAAGGAAATATATATCATTTAATGGTAATTTTTTAGCTCGCAACTTATTGATTAAAACTTCTGTATTTCTATTTTTTGCTGCCTGTCTATTCCATTTTTCAAGATGAGAAACATAAAAATAATTTTTATGTCTTTTTCCATATATATATTTTTCGCTTTTATTGTTGTGTTGTTTTAATAAATGTTTATGTAGATCTTCCCAAGTAATCCAAGGAATTGTCGGAGGGAAGATTCGATCTGAGTACCTTCCGTTCCGAACGTACGAATGAAGCAAGTACGCTAACCATCACGCCAAAACGATCGTCCTCGCGGGATGTTGGTACAAGTTCATATAGATATCACACCGCCACATACCCCCTGCCAGTGTTTCGGCGAATAGGCGAACGAACGATACCATATTTGTGGCGAGCATGTAAGCAGTTGCGTCACTTTGTGGGTTGCGTCATCGTGCGTGACGGCTTGAGATTGCGTCATTTGTGTTAGACGGCTTTGAGAAGTAACGGCTTATTTGCGTCAATGTTTGACGGCTTGGTTGCTTTTGCGATGGACAGATGGCGCCACGACTGAGGCGCGCGAAGGGTGCGGATCATATCACGTCCGGGTCATCAATGTCGAAGGGAAGATTCGATCTGAGTACCTTCCGTTCCGAACGTACGAATGAAGCAAGTACGCTAATCATCACGCCAAAACGATCGTCCTCGCGGGATGTTGGTACAAGTTCATATAGATATCACACCTTCACAGAATAATATTCCACGGCTCTGGAGAGGTTTTAGCTAATTTATAAACTTCTTCATTAATCTCTATTCCCTTGTGAGATGGTACCCAAATGAATGTAATTGATTGAGCTATTTGGAGACACTCATGTAAAGTTGATCTTAAATTTAATGTTATCGTATTGGATTTTCTATTAATATTTTGGATACTCTTAGAACTTATAAGCTGTCCGTCAGGACGACATAGTTTTCTGTTTCAGAAACCCAATTTTTTAACGCAGTCCATATGGCTATAGCTTCAGCTGTGAAAATTGAAATAATTTCTTTCAGTATGAAATTTTGTTGACTTTTTTCTTAGGGATCAAAATTCCTATTGATGTTTGATTAGTATTTTTTCAGCCATCTGTTGCTGTTATGATATTGTTATTAAAGTTTGACTGAATGTAATCATTAAACATATTTTGTACTATGACATCTGGAAGATCCTTGTTTTGAAATGGTCGTTCATGAGTATAGATGTTTATTTTGTGACTTTCGTAGATTGGAGGAGGAGGGATCCATTGAAGAATATCCATTTTAGAGATACATAGTTCTTGGAGCAGGTTGATCGTCTTTTGAAAAATACTGATATCTTTTTCTCTATATTTATAAAAAATGTTATTTATATCCCAAAATAATCTTGCATTCGGTGACCAGTTTTTTAATGCAATTTGTTTAGTTATAAATTTTTGGCAAAGGAAATTATGGCGATTATTGATACTTCCATTCATAGGCTCTGTTCTAAATAAATCTAACGGGGTGTTTCTTCGGAGACCTAGAGCTAACGTAAGGCAGCATTGTAGATTGGTTCTAGTTTTCGTCTGTTGCTATTGCTAGAAAAGGAAAAAAGTTGACTTCCGTTGTCAAAGATAGAACGGATTGTGGCATTAATAATATTTAAAAGATGATCAAATCTTCTTCCTATTTTCAGAGAAGATAAGGGTTTAATAGCATTTAAATATTTGAATCCTTTTTGACGTAGGTAATTAACATGATTTTTCCAGGTGATATTGGTGTCGAAGATTACACCCAGGACTTTAAGACTCTTCACTTAGGGAATAGGTTTGCCGCATATTTTAAGTAATGGAGGTATTGTGCTTCTTTTTGTGGAAAAGTTGATTAGACTGCTTTTTTCTGGAGAGGTGGACAATTTACATTTTTTACACCAGACTGAAATATTATTTAAAGATTCTTGCATTTCGCCTATTGTTTTATTCCAATTTGTACCGCTATTGTATAAAATTATGTCTTCTGCATAAACCAGAAGATGGCTGTTGTGTTGAATTTCAAACATATCTGCCATATAAATCATAAAAAGGAAAGGGCTTAAGATACAACCCTGGGGTACACCATAATTATTTTTAACGATTTTTGAAAAATTGTTCCTCCATTTAATTGGAATTGTTCTCTGATGTAAGAAGTTTTGTATCCATCGATGCAACCTACCAGAGTATCCAACTTTGTTTAATTAACAAACAAGACCACTTGGCCCCCCCCTGAGTCATATGCTTCTTTAATATCTAATGCTACTAAAATAAAATATTCCTTGCGTTCTCTAGCTAGTATAATGTCATGTTGTAATTGAAGTAACGTATTAATGCTGCTTCTGTGACGGTAAAAACCATGATGATTAACATGAAAAATTTTATTTTGAAAACTGAAATCTAACATTCTGCACAGAATCCTTCTTTCTAATAATTTGGCAATTACTGAAGTAAGAGATATAGGACGGTATGACGAAACTTCCTAGGGATTTTTGTGAGGTTTTATGAAAGGTAGAATAATTGCGTGAGTCCAATCTTTTGGAATTTGACTTGAAGACCAACTGTTATTAAAGGATTTCAAGAGAAGATTTATTGCTTTGATGGGGAGATGGTTGATTGTTTGGAGAAAAATTTTATCATGCCCTGGACTGCTGTTCTTTTGATGAGATATTGCTGTTTCAAATTCTTTTAAAGAGAAAAGTTTATTAATATCTTGACTATTGTCCGGAATACTATCGTTGTTTTGTGTAATATTGTAAAAAAACAGTCTGCTTTGGATTGTTCGTTTGTTAGTATGGTTTTGTTATTCTCAATATTAAACGAAGAATAGTTAAGATTTGTTCTATTTTTGATTATCCGGATTATTTTGAAAAGAACTTTAAGAGATTTTTTTCACATGTCTTGTGCCAAAAGTTTTCTTTACAGGCTTTGATTTTTTGCTTAAGTTTTGCGCTTACTTCTTTATATTTTATCCAGACTTTAAAGTTTTTCTTGCTTTATTAAGTTTTCTTTATTTTGCTATTTCTAATTCTTTTAAAGAGAAAGGTTTATTAATATCTTGACTATTGTCCGGAATAGAGATATTTTGAATACTATCGTTGTTTTGTTTTGCGTAATATTGTTAAAAAACAGTCTGCTTGGGACTGTTCGTTTGCCCACACAATATCCACTTTCATTTGGTTTTGTGGTTACAGTTACAGTTTTTTGAGGGATATTTAGCAACAAAGGCAATTATCCCAGTTAAATGGTTGATGATTGAGTTACATGACTAAGAAGAAATAGGAAAGTTTCAGAATCTGAGGGACGATATAAAAAATTCTTCAACCCTTTGGATGTGTTCTTTTGACGTGCATATCACACAATTGAAGAATAGGATGTTTAACCTCGTTATGTTATAAATGTTCCCAAGATTTTTCTTTGAATATTGATTGCAGAGCAAGTTAACATGAAATGTTTTTCATACTCCGAACATAGGGGAATCAATTCTCGGCTCAAGTGTAGTATAGGAGGAGGCCATTTGGATTTGGCAATTTTTATCTAGTTATCATGGTGAGATAATGAATTCATTTTAGCTTCCGGACAACAACCGCTAAATGAAGTAGCTTAGCGACCGATTTTGATCACCAAAAGAAATTGACATCGCCAAGGTCCTCTCCTCTATACTACACTTTAACCTCAATTTGCTTATAAATATAAGAAATATAAATATTTAAATGGCAACATTTTAGTTCACGTCTTATTAATCAAATTCTGTATATTTATTGTTTCCCTCTGGAGTGTTCCACTTAACAAGATGGGAAAGATGAATAAAATTTTTATATATTCCGTTCTTAGTTTTTTCGTTTATATTTCTTAGAAATAAGGGAGGAGATCTTCCACTGGAATTTGATGCATAATATTCTAATTATCCGCTGAAAATAAGAGTTATATTAACGTCGCACTGTAAAGCTGCACGAGGGCTATTAGCACGGACCTCGTAATTTTGAACCACATCCCGGTCAAGTGACGAGGAGGACACCCAAGCTGGCACCCCCTTCTAATAGCTTCCACACCATACTAACAGGAGGACGTTTGATCCCTAACAGATTTAACAACGTGCATTAGCTGATATTTAGTGCTACACGGCGGGTCTTCAGCGGTACTGGGCTCGAACTCATGACATGCTTTCCAAGAAACTATGACCTTGATCACTAGACTACCGTGTTTACCTAAGGATCCGGAGAAGCTTTGGCTGATCTATCTCATTAATCTCGATTTTTGTGTGCGGAGAAAACAGCGTTATCTTCGAACAATCTGGAAGATTTCTTGCAAGGCAAAACTAAAATTTAAAGTTACTCTATTTGACTTTCTATTGAAGATTTTTCAGAACGGATATGCCATTAGAACAGTGTTTCTCAAACTGTGGGGCGCGCCTCCTAGGGAGGCGCCAGCATATCGAAAATAAAAGGTTAAAAAAATTAATTTACTGGAAGGAAGTAAAACAAAATACTTTCTGACCGAATAAAAAAAATGCAAATTTATATTGATATGATTTATATATATCATCTGGTGAAAAATATAAAAAAATAAAAGATTTTACTTTAAACGCTTATTAGCTATCTTTGATCCTATAACTAAATAAAAAAATGCTTTGCTGTAATCCTATGATGAGAGAATTTTTTTATTACGTTTCTTTTAACCTAAGATATTACTTTTGCTAACCTTCGAGCTTACTGGTATGGTTATCTGCGTCCTTTTTTTAGGGATGTAAATTATATAGTTCTGTTGCACTTTTTTCAATGAGAAAGAGTTTTATGATATATGGATAAGCATATTGAGCACTCTGAAGAATTATTTGGCGATTTATTTTTATGAGTATTCTGAAACATATAATGCATAATGAAAAACGTTTTACGCAATTATTTTTGAGAACTAATATCCATATTTTTGTATTGAATACACTTTTAACACGGGAGTGATGCGCATAGTCACCCCAGGATTACGAAATCATTAATTCTGGGAAAACTGTTTATTTGTTACCAATGACCTTGGCAGAGAACCCTCTAATATGACAGTCTTAATGGGAACTAAAATGAATTGAACACATGTCTCCTTTTTTGGGAGTGGTAAACGTTTTTTAGAATCTTAAGGTACTTGTTTTGACCGAGTTCCCGCCGCGACCACTTCTGTTCAAAAATATTTTCTTGAACATGCAGCATTTCTCTCTATGAATAACTTAGTGGTTTTAATTGTGATGTTGTACGACTGATTATGGTTTATAAATGTAAATGAGCAAAATATATATATAAAAAAAGAAATAGGCATCTGTGATCTCTCTAGAAGGAAATTGAAACTGATCAAACAAGGGAAACACTTGCTGAAATGTATATTAATCATGATAGCGAAAGTAAATTTGAGAAAAGCATGAAACAAAAGGAAAATTTTCAATGGCTACATTTTGTACTCCATCAAGAAAAATATGAAACCATAAGTGTACCGCAACATGCACTTCGCCCTGTCAAAAAGACATAAGCAAGAAAAAGTTCAACAGAATATTTGTCGATCATCAAAGGAGATTAAAACTACAATAAAGTGAACAAAATGTGACAGTTTTGCTTGCAAATAACATTCCTGTAATGTTAGCGAAAAGTGTCTGTGATTTGTGTTCTTTATTAAGGTCGCGCACATTTGGAACAATTTAATTCAGTTTTATTGGATTTTTTCTCAAATTATCAAAGAAAAATTGAAAAATCCTAGAAATAGGTATGTATATTTTCTCTTAGTTAAATTATTCACTGAAATTGTGATTTTTTCGTGTATATTAAAAATAATTATAAAAAAAAAGAATTGGGGTGAGTCACTCCGCGCGACCATTAACGTTAGTATCGAGTGTACATCTGATCCCAGGTTAAAACATTTTGAAGTTTTCTCGCTTTAAATATTAAAAATAACACAATTGTTATTCATTGGAATTTTACATTCTTTTTATTATTTAACATTAATTCTAAATGCTAATTCTGAGAGGCTTAAAATTACAGTTCGTTCAAAACTATTTATAATATGAGCATTCATTCCAAAAAATCATTTTACATTTTTGTATACATTGTCATGCACTTGGTTTTACTCTCCTTACAATTAAGCTATTATATCAAGAATAATGTATTATTATTATTTAAAAAAACTCGTGGGAAGAGTGGGTACTTCAGCCAGTATAAGAACACATTTGATAATTATTAGTGACTTCCATGGGCTTGTCTTGCAGAGCAAAGATTTTCAAAGGAAGGCTAAAAATTAGAAATCGACACTGAGTTATTTTTCGATATTTATCTGAGATCTATATTTTGTCTTCAAAGCAGCCATCGCAGAAATTCCGGATTTACAAAGGTATGATGTTGAAAATGGTAACAGTATACGAAATGCTTTTGTTTTCAGTGCAGAAAATTCAGCATCCAATTCTACCCATAATTCAAAGAGTGATTTATTACAAAATCGCTCTTTAATTTCGTCACTGGATGTGATGAAGACTGGATCTATGAAGATCTCTTTTTCGGCAGTTAAGGCTACAGTGGACAGTAAAAAAATTTTTTTTTAATTTTTTACAAACATGCCCCAAATTTTTACTGGCTGTATGTAACTTAGAACTAAAACCATATAAAAAATTTGGTGAGAAAAAAATGATTAGTTTTTAAGAAATTTAAAATTTAAAAAAATTTTTAACGAAAATTTCAAAACGTTCCATGCGTTTTGATTTTTTTTTAAATTTCATGTTTTCACCTGATTTAACTTCTTTAAGCAATTCTTTACAAATGTATGCATACAATGTAATGTTTTATATGATAATTTACAAAATATGGGTAAACGCAAATTTTTATATAAAAATTTCAAGAATTTTAAAGATTTCCTACATAAAAAACTTTAATTTCTTCTTTCACCCTATCACTATTACTACAATGGATCCAAGAATTTATAAGTATACATTAGATGAATACTTTTGGAAAGTTTTGTTATAATTCGACAAAAATTGCAACGCATGGAACATTTTGAGTTTTGGTTTCGAGGCAAATTTTTGATTCTGAGAAAAACAGTTTTTTTTTATTTTAAAGGAAATTAACTTATTTTTTTTTAAAAAAATTAAAGATATAAATATGAATTCGAAAAACACTAATATCATACAAATATAAGATAGATGCAGAATATATATACATAAGGTTCTGCAATATTTATTGTAACAGTCACATTGACACGTGGTATATACAGTGATAAAAATTGAAGTAAGCTAGAACTTTCTTATAATATCTGAAGTAAATTAGCAGAATGTATTTCATTGTTTTTATCTCAACCAGATAGTATATTATATATTTCATTAATCATGATGAGTAAAAATAAAGTATTTCAAAGAGATTAAATTACAAAAATTCAATTCGAGGAAGGTTTCATTTTTTAGAACAACAGCTATTATTATTCTAAAGAAAACTTAGTTTTTTTAAAAACAATTAAAGACATTCATATAAATTTCATTATATCATGATAAGATAAACATAGAATATATGTATTCTGCAATATTTATTGTAACAGTCACATTGACATGTAATATATAAAAATTCAAGCAAAAATAATAAAATCTAAAGTAAATTAACAGAATGTATTTCATTATTAACAACCAGATAATATATTATTATTTATTAATCAATGAGCAAAAATAAAAGTATTTCAATACAATTAAAACAAAATTCAAAAAATAACAAATCTAATTACACATAACAAGAAAACTGTTTGCTAAGTCTGATACAAAAAAATTTAAAAGCACCGGCACTATAGGCTGCATTTGTATTCGTGGCATTTCTTTTCCTTTTTTGTTTTGTAGAAATATTCTGAGAAATGCGTCGTTTATCTTGTCTTTCTGCAATAGTAAAAAAAAAAACTGTCATTTAGACATGAGTCCTCTTTCGCTTCAAGAGATTTTACATAGCCCAAATTGTGCTTTTCAATGGCATCCGTTACTGCTATTTCCAGCCTCCTTTTGGAGACGAATACCTCTTTTGGGCATTTTCGCCAAATGCAGCTATGCAAACTTTCATTCGAATTTTGCGTCTTGCCTGCTACGCATCTTTCAAGAATGGTGTCTGAAGCTAAACGTTAATAAACAGGCATAATTTTCTCCACTACTTGTGGCGACAAGTAAGTTTTCATGGAACTGTGTGACCCTGGGGTCTCACCTTTGGCTATAGCTCTTTTATAGAAACACCATGATGATTCCCCTTCAGGACACTTACCATGCATAGGCTTTTTGTCAGTTGACGAGCAATGCATCAGGCTGGCATATATAGCAGTTCTGAAGTATTTTGAAATGGATCCCTAACCCATTCGTAACTTGCTATCAATTTGCCGTCGTCTATGTACTTGTTGATGCCTTATTGTCGTCGAATGCTCGCTGCAATTTAAAAATATATCTATGAATTTTGTTTTAATCCACTGCCGTAAATACTTAATACCGTGAATTACAACTAACGCGTGAATTATGAAATGTACATTCAAAATAGATTCCACAGCTAATCGACTCGACCAAGACTGACTGGAATTGTATATGCTTTGTGCATACGTCCGTTAGGTTGCCCAGACTCACGTGAACGTTCACGGGAATGCGAGATGTAATGAATATGATAGAGAGCAACATAGATTAGAATATTTTTCAATGACAATTGTACTTTTAGAAATGGTTTATGAAGGAAATAAATCTTTAATTAAATATCTTTTTGCAATCTGTTTCAATTTAAAAATTAGAGAAAGAAAAATAACATAATAATTAACCTATTACTTAAAAGTAATTTATTTGAAATATATATTACTTAAGAGTAACTTATATTCAAAATTTAATACTTATCTTATTAATTTGTATGGTTTATAATTAAGATCCTATTATAGCTTTAGCGTCAAAGTACATTATTATTGCATTCAATATATTATTATATAAGGGGGGAGCGTGATAAAAATTATGATTGAAAATTGGGTTGCCAGTATCGAAAGTTTGAGAGAAGACCTGCATTAGAAAAAATAATCTATCTGTTTGTTTCCATTACCCAGTTATCTAAAGAAGTCCATATGACAATAGTTTTGGCTATATTAAATGGCTTCGGTAGCCGAGTGGTCATAGTTGCGAACTCGTGGATGGCCTCCTCGAGTCCCGGATGTGAGTCCTAGTGTGACTGAATACACACCGTGTTGAATGACTTATGCACGTTGAGGCTACACACAGTACTCTACAAATTTCAAATATGCCGAATTTTTTTTTGTGGCCCATATCATTGGGTATAGCTTGCTACCAAATTTCAGATCAGATAATGAATTAGTTTTTAAGGTATTTGAAGTCTTATATGCTCAGGTTTTGGTTTAGGTTTCATTTTAAGGCGTTTTTTCTCTCTTAAATTGAATGAATTACAAATATTTTTAAGCACAATCAACTCTTTCATTGTGAAATGGTTATTAATTTCAATTCTCATTACTAAAATAATTTCTGCTTGATTATGTTTTGAGTTCTCATAGTTACTTAATTAAAATTGATTTCAAGGCCACACAATTTTTGTTTTAAAAAAATAGGTAATATAACCTAGAAGCTTTACCATGAATTTTTTTTTCCTGTTGAGCACATGCTACAGCCAAAACTTTCTCAGGCTGCTATGAGAAACAACATTTGGAAGAGGTGGAATAGTACTTCGCTGATGCTGCACAATAAGAGACTTCCGAATACAAATATTCTGACTACAAGTATTGTAGTGAGTGAGTGAATATTAAAGCCGTACTGTTCAGCTACTCTAGGTTTGGTGATAGATATCGTAATCTTGAACAATGGTCAAGTGATGAAGACGACACCTGAGCTAGCACTCCCTCTTCTAACTACCACACTACACCAATGGGAGGACGTTTGCACTTTCGTTAGATTCAGCATGCATTACTCCCCTACACGGCGGGTCTGCAGTGGTACTAGGTTCGAACTCATGACGCACCGACCACGAGTCCATTGCCTTGACCACTAGGTTACCGCGGCCATTACAGGTATTGCAGATAAACTGAATATTTCCATATAGGGGATGGAGGATCTTTTATAGATCCATATCCCTGTGACATGAAGAAACGTGAATATTTTCATGATGTGCCAAACTACATTACAGTAAATATATTGTAGTAATATATCATGACGATTTTTAGCTTAAATTAGCATCATTATTATACGTTGTACATGAACTCTTTGTGTTTCGAAACTTTTGTGAAAACATTTTGTTAAGGTTAGGCTGAATAATTGGTCGTTTTAACAAATACTATCATTATTATGCAAAAATATACTCCCAGTTAAAAAAAATGTTTTTATTCATAATTAATTAAAGTAGTTTGATATAGAATTCTAAGTTGGAAAATAACTTTTTCCAAAATTGGAACTTTACGGGCATTATAGGTTTTTGTTTTATGCTTTTGTACACTTTGAATGCAGTTTCTCAGACTTCTAATTTTGAAGATATAGGTGTTTTCTAATCCCTAAGGTTTTTTTTTCTGTTCAAGAAATTTTTTGGAAATTCCCAAACGTACGTTCTATAAAAGTTAGAATATATATATATATATATATATATATATATATATATGAAGTTGAAGGCACTATTGCAAGCCCCCTTAGCATCCCCCTAGAGAGGGCAATGTCCCCGACGGGGGAAAGGAGCGACGAAGGAAGGAACATCAGAACTGGGGAGAATCCGTTGGGACCGCAAGAGAGGCAGACGCGCATCGGCTGAGCAGTAATAACTCTTAAAAAATAATGAAAGCCAATTATAGGCTACGACGCGCGTTTAAATGTTTCACTCCATTCATTAATTGTTATTCTCCCTTTTATTTATTCTTGTTTTAAAAATAAACAGATTATTCTGGCAAATCCCAGTTTACGAATTCATCCCAAGTAACAACATAACATTTGGGAGCTCGGCCTCAAATTAAATTAAAATTAAAAACCCCTAGAAAATACAACGAGTCAAGACTGGTGGACCACGCACGCTTCAACGACGAAACCGACAACGAAAACCACAACGACGAAATCATCAACGGTGAGTCCATTCCAATTTACTCCTTTATTGTTCTGAAGATATTTATTTACGATGGTCTGTCTAGAGAAAATTGCTGCTATTGCGAACATATTAAAGACGGCCCCTGCTTCAACGGTGCAATTCTGCACAAAATTGTTAATGACGAACCCTACAGTAAATCTTCTAGAAAAGAGTTAAAAAATTCGCGGGTTTCCCACAGAATTACGACATTGAAGCACGAAAGGATAAAATTTTAAAGGACTTTACGAAAACTGAACTTATTACCGTATGCACTATATTAGGACTGAATTGCGCGGGAAGCGCAAAAATTAAGCGAGCATATATTTAAAAATTTATCAGATCTTGCATCTTTAAAAAATAATTTTACCGAACAATTGACGGATGACGAAGACGAAAGATTCGGCGCCTTTTTCGCTAGGAGAATCTACGAACGACGCGAATAAACAACCCCTCACCCGCCAATTTATCACTTGCCCTCTCCGCAGGATGTTTTTGTTCCCCTCCCCTCAAACACAACGAAATCAAAGCCAAAGAGGAACGAAGATAATGTATTTTTGTTAAAGGACCCTTTTTCAACTATGAGGTCGTTTACGGAAATGATAATTACAGCGTTAAAGCTTTTTTCGCGACGTAGAAGAAAACTTTATTTTTATCCCACACATATCTGATTTGCAAAAAATTATTTGTGTTAAACGTTTGCTTCAAGGTCCTGCAAAGACTTTTTATCCAAACTCTCCATAACATATTAACGTATAGTTCTCTTAAAGCTGCATTAATAGAAGAATTTGAAGATTTATTTTGTTCTTACGACGTCCACAAGGAAATGCAAAAACGGAAATTACGCCCTACGGAATCTCTATTTGAATATTTTTTGGCCATGCGTGAAATTGCTTCAAAAGCACACTTTCATTTAGACGATCACAGCCTGATTATGTATTGTATAACTGGTATACCTGATTCTAACCATAATAAATTGATATTATATGCATGTAAAAGTATTTCAGAATTTAAAGAAAAGTTAAAGATATATGAAAAGATTTTTATGCAAAATAATTCTTATTGTATTGATAATGAAAACAAGCGTACAAAATTTAAGCAGTATGATTTTCCTACATCTAATAAAAATACGTGTTCTGATAATAAATTTCATAATAAAGATGAATTTAATGATGCTAATGTTAATAAGAGTGATGTACGTATACGTTGTTATAATTGTGGATTATTTAATCATACTTCTAATGAATGTTACCATAAAAATAAAGGTTTAAAATGTTTTAATTGTAACCAATTTGGTCATAAAAGATCTCAGTGTGTATTTAAAAAACCTGATGTTAAAAATGAAATTGTTAATGAGATTGTTAGTGAAGTTGTTAATGAAATTAATTCCTCATCAGAAATGCGTACAACTGTTAAAATAAATGGCTATGATTTTGATGCTCTTATTGATACGGGTAGTACTATTGTGCTTTTAATACGCGAAAGTGTTTATCAAATTCTTGGAAGACCGACGTTAAATCCTACGAAAATAAATTTAACTTCTTTCGGTAAGAGTGAAATTAAAACCTTTGGATCTTTTAAATCCCACTATTGATAACAAATTTATGACGGACATTTATGTTATTGACAATTTGCAAACAACTATTGATGTAATTATTGGAACTGATGTTTTAAAACAAACTGAATTTAAAATTACTGCAAATGGTATAGAATTAATACCTAAGAAAAGAATCACTTTATTAATTTAATTAATGTATCTAAGGCACATAACCAATCGAATTAAAAGATAATGCCTAGAAGTATTACAACTAAAACTAAAAATGCAGAAGATAAATGTAAAAATTTAGAAATGCACGTATGTAACACATCTACATTATCATTAGAAAAAACGGCGTTATTAAATAAATTGCATAAATTAGAAGAATCAAATTTAGAAAAGGTTGACAAGTTAGTTAAACTTGAAGAAAAGTACGAGATATTACAAAAAACACTTAAAATTACAGAACAGCGACTTGTTGAGAAAGAAATTGAATGTGCATCGTTAACAGAAAAAATACTCATCGTAAACACACAAACGGAATCAAACGATCATCCTAAAACATCGATGTCAACTAAAGAACGAGAAATTAACCCTAGCAACAAAACTAAGAAGTCAAGTCTAGTGGAAGAAATACTAACAAAACAAGTGATAGTGATGAGAATCAAGCCATTGCCAAAGAGAAAAATGATTTGCTTAGACAGATTGATTTCCTTAACTCCATCATTTGGATATGAAGTTGAAAGAGCCAAACAGAGTAAAGCCCAGTTCTTTACAAAAAACGCAGACAACCACACAAATATAAAAAACACGAATTAGTAACGATCAGAAGAACCCGAGTTCGGAACACAACTCAAATTACGGCCCAAGTTCTGCGAACCCTACCTAATTAAGACCGTCAAACCCCATGACGAAATGAAGTTAAAAATGTTCGCCAGTCCATACGAAGGTCCTCATCTTACATCCACAGCTGTTGATTTCGCGAAGAGGTGGTCAGCCGCTGATGCCTGACGATTTTACGACTGAAATTTGAGTTCCCCCACAGTGACTCTCTGTGAACAGAACTTTGAATAACGAACTGAACTTTTCTCTTTCCCTTTTATAAGCTTTTTTTGAATAGCTGTGAGCAGCAATGACGACCTGCTTCAATAACACCTGTGTGAAGTACTGGAAAGCATCGCACTTGTTATTTTTCTTTTTCCCTGTTTTTAATTTTTTTTGTTTTATAGGTTTTTGCTTACAACATTTTTGGATTTTCTTTCGCTGTGGTCAGCTCATTTTCAGGATGGCCGATTGTGAAGTTGAAGGCACTATTGCAAGCCCCTTATCCCCTAAGAAAGGGGCAATGTCCCCGACGGGGAAGGAGCGACGAGAAGGAAGGAACATCAGAACTGAGAGGAAATCGTTGGGACCGCAAGAGAGGCAGACGCGCATCGGCTGAGCAGTAATAACCCTTTAAATATAATGAAAGCCAATTAGGCTACGACGCGCGTTTAAATGTTTCACTCCATTCATTAATTGTTATTCTCCTTTTATTTATTCTTGTTTTAAAAATAAACAGATTATTCTGGCAAATCAGAGCAATTTACGTAA
>BMAU01012409.1:0-26142 GCA_019973935.1 Trichonephila clavipes
ACCGTAAAATTCAGTATGATGGAGATTGTTTGCCCGCATTTTCCGATGTATTAAAAAATGATATGTTGACAAAAAAAAATTTCATTCAATAAAAAAATACTCTTTTAAGATAATAATTAAAAAGAATGTACGCGTAATTAGCGTATTTTTGTTTGAATTAATAGCACGTTTCATATTTTTATGTCGTAATTTTTTCTTGAATTTTTTGTCCTTCTTTTCAGTGGAAAAAAAATGGTCCCCTTAGTTACAGGAAAGCCGCATTCGGTACCTGGTTTATGCATAACAAAGTATTCATATAAAAGAGCAAATAAATGGCATCAATTAATTTCTATTGATGTTTAAGTACAATATTTCGTTAGTTCATTAAAAAGTATTTTTTCAATTAAATTTCAAAAAGGCCTTCCCTAATATGTGCTCCGTCGCTCTTGTATAAATAACATAGCACATGTTTTACTCATTTATTTGTTCCTGTGTTTTTTTTCGAGAGAGAAAAAAAAACATTCATTTTTTTCGAACGGGAGTTCATTTTTATAGAAACCGTAAAAGATGTTACATTCCCCCCCGTCTTTCAGTTTTTTTCCCCGGAGAGTTCCTTTTTGATAATTGTTTATTCGAAATAACAATGCAGAAATTTGATCTTCGTTTTAGGAAAAGAGGGGGAAGGGAGACCTTTTTCGAACACACGAGTTAGGATTTCTCCATCATTATTTCACGGTGGAAAAAAATCATCCAAACATACTAAAGGTATTTCGAGGTTAAAAATAAATATAAATTTCATCGTGTGTATATGTTGCCTTTAAAATGTGGAATTCGTCATTTCATACAATAGCTATAGATATTTTATGAAATAAATGTCGGTTGTGTGGTATATAAAACTGTCGGAATTTATAGTTTAACTAGTTATTTTAAAAATAATGATTGCCTAATCTTTAAAGTATTAAATGGTTTGCATTTCTGAAAAAAATTTTTTGTATAGTTTTTCAAATAGCGTCAATGTTTTTACAGCAGGATTACGTAGTCTATTGATTTATTTAATTATAAGTTGTAAAAATTTGAATAGGACTATATTGATATGCTATATTTTATGTTATTTTTTTAAAACTTCAAGTAATTCAGAAAAAGTTTATATATCTTGTGACTTTTTTATCAGTTATCTATTAATCTATCCGTAATATTTCGAAATTTATTTTTTACAGACTTTATATATCGTCAATTAATTTATATAGCAATGGTTTTTTAACGTAAAATTGCTTATTTTTCATTTTAATGGTCTATCAGTAATTAGTTTGAAAAAAAAACACCAATTTTTTTATAGAATAACTAGGTTTGAAGAGAGTATGATATAATTAATCAAAAGAAAACATTTTATAACTAATCAGTTAATTACGGAAAAATTGGATTAAATTTTAATTTACGTAGCTCTAGGAAGCAACATGGTGATTATTGACGACGGACCTCATAATTTTGAACCTCGGTCAAGTGACAAGGACGACATCTAAACTGTCACCCCTCTTTCCAAACTACCACACCACGTTACGGGAAAGAGTCTTCATAGATTAAACATGCATCAGCCCTTCTACATGGTAAATCTTCAATAGTACAAGGTTTCGAACCCATAACTCGACAGTAATGGCCATGAGTTCGTGACCATGACTAGTAGCGTAACGGAAAATATTAGGGCTCCCCTGCGAACTCAGGTTTAAAGTCCCAAGCCCAAATACGTACTTAGCGTCAGTCAAGCTTTGGGCCCTCTAGTGTCCCTGCCCCTCTCCCTCCATGCGGGGGGGGGGTGTAAGTTACGCCACTGTCCATGACCACTAGGCTACCACTGCCCCGATAAATCTGTGGAAGTTCAGTATGGTAAGAAGAGTAAGGTGCCTAAACAGGTGTCCGTCCTCGTCACCTATAAAATTATAAAGTCAGCCGCCTATAGCTTTCGTGTTGCTTCTAAGCAGGATTTCGAACTGTAATTTTTTCGTTCCGCCAAAAATAACGGTTTTTGGTTTCAGTTCCGAATGAATAATTTTATTTTATGTATATTCTTATTTTTAATAAAAATATAATTCTGTTATAAACAAAAAAAAAGTGCATGTAGTGATGATATAACTGTATATAGTTGAGACGTGAAATAATTAGGAAATATTGATAAGTTGGTTACAGTAACAAAATGTCTGAATATATATCGAACCGAAATAAACCGATATATTTCTTTTCGGTTCCTTTCCGGTTTTCGTCCGACCAAAATAACGATTTTTTTTCCGATTTTCGGTTCAGTTACGATTCGAAGCCCTGATTGTAAGTGCGACATTAAGAAGCCCAAGCTGTTGCTTTACGTTTTCGATCTAATATTTTACTCTTGAGTACCTCTGCGTCACACAATTTGTGTACTCTTAGAAGATCACTGGAAAATTTTACAGGAAGGATTTAAATGTAAATTTGCCTTCAATCTCAACCCCCTTTCTCTTAAGGGTTTTCGAAATGTGGAAAAGAATTTCAAATTTTTTTTAATTAGGATTTTGTAGTACACATTTTATAAATTTTCAATAACTCGAAAGTAAAATTGAAAAAAAAATTAACATTAAGAAAATTCAGGATTTTTTTTTGTTTATTATTTTTAATTTGTATAACACGAGCGATTTTCTTTAAATATACCATTATTTTTACCAGTGGCGCACACGAGGGAGGAGGGGTCCGGATCCTCCCCTGATTTTTTTGGTTGATTGTAATCCTATGTGTATAGTACGCAAAATTTAATTAAGTATTTGTTATTAACAATTAATGCTGATTATTTATTCAATAATTAATTTTGGACTTTTTCTTGTTCCCAATAATCGACAAAATCAAAAGAATATGTTGGGCGACGTATTGGAGCATGATACCAGAATGGTGATCATTCGACCGTAGACCCCCCTTGAAATATTTTTGTCACCACAGGTAAAATTAAAACAGCAAATAAATAAACAAATTTCTAAAGCACCGGCATCTTAAAACAAAATTATTTCCAAATATTTTCAAGGCTGTTCACATCACACTGAGATCCCCCCTCTTAATATTCGATCATAAAATGTCCTTGCTGGCTCTTTCTTTTGAATTTTGACATTAAATTCCCGCGTATCCACCCATGGATGTCCTTGATACTACACCATCCCTCCCATTTAATTCATTTCCAGAAAATTTTATCTATTCTGTCTCAATTTAAAACAACGAAGAGGGGTGGGGGGAACTTGAAAGTTTTTGATTCACCGAAACCGCTCTAATTGCCATGGAGCGAAATCGAAAATTATACAACCGGCGTATCCATAGGTAACAGAAAGGAAGGAGCGAAAGAGTGAGGAGAGAGAAACTGCGGTCTTGCAAGGGCTAGGATGAAACGCCAAGAGGCGTGGCATTTCCTTTCGAGAAGCCACAGAACTTTGTCAAGGTCACACGTGCTCCAGCGCCTCTCCTCACCATCATTTCTGAGGGCTTGGATATCCGGCAATTTTAGTAATACGAAATTCCGGTCTTTCGCGATGCCAGCCCCTTTTTCCTTTTAAACTGACCCTTTCGACTCTGCTTATTACAGAGTGCTGATGGTAGGGAAGGTGAAAAAAGTGGGTTTTTTTTTATATATATGAGTCTAGTATCTGTGTTCGGTTGAAAGGGAATGGTAGAAGATCCTTACTAATATTATAAACGTGAAAGTTTGTGTGGAGATGTTTGGTACTCTTTCACGCAAAAACAACAAAATGGATTTTAATGAAACTTTACAATAATATAGCTTATACATCAGAATAACACATAGGCTATAATTTATAAAGATATTGTGTGAAATGTCCAAAATATAACGATAGTTGTCAAGTAGGAAAAAATTTTGCCATCTGCAAAAAAGCCCGCGACAGCATATATCTTTCTTTTATGTGTGAAGCAAAACTTTGGATTTTGTTTTGTCTACGCCAGGTGCCAGGGACTGCGAAAGCTTAAACAGGTGGAGTGTGAGGCTGATTACAATTTTAACATAAAATAAATACAGCAAAAAGTAATATTAACGTATTACACTTCCAGATATAAATTATTTATACTATTTTAAGCGTTCATTACATAAAATTTGTAACAATGTGTTACTTTTGCTGAGTAGAGATCAGCTTAGGAAGGTGTTTTCAAAAATCGACCCACAAGAGAGTTACGGAGAGTTATAGATAAAAAAAAATCCTTTTTATTAGCTATTAGATCTACAGACTTAAAATTTAAAAAACAGGTTTCTTTGTATTCCACGGAGATATGCACAAAAAGTTTTTTTTCTGTTTAATTTGCAATTCACGTAAAATTAACTCATTAAAAACTTCTTTATCCTTCAATCTGTATTGTTTAATTTTTCAATTAAACCGTGCGTAGAACGGGTATAACAGCTAGTATAAAATAATGTGCTGATTGTGGCGAGTTTTAGAATGAATTGGTAAAATAGCGGGAAAGATATTGATAGAATACTCCTTTTTTTAAAATCTTGTATATAAAATAGTGTGCAGTTTGTGGCGAGTTTTAAAATGCACTAATAAAATGGCAGGAAAGGTATTGTTCGAGAACTCCTTTTTTTTTTTTTTTTTTTTTGCCTTGTATTCTTGTCTTCTAAATGGATTTACTGATACATTTTATTTAGCATGTATTTTAATATTAGTTTCTCGTTTTTTGTTTTTTTCCCTTACAAACATGAAGATAAAGCAAATGTTATTTTTAAAAAAGTTTCATAAGTCAACTAAGAGAGAAGTTTAATAATAATGTTTTGCATTTTTGGTGACAGAGAAATTAATAATATTGATGGACAAAAAAATAGCTTTAAAAAAGTTTGTGAAAATAAATGGAAATTAAAATGATATCGTGAATTCACGAAAACATGAATTTCGTTGTATATGCATAAAATTTTTCATTTGGTTAAGGGAGATTTATTTAACGACGTCGCTAAATCCCGAAAAAAATGTTCGTTATATGAAAATTCGTTATACTCGTATAGACGTTCATCTTTCAATGTACTTTATAAACCACATAAAACAAATTTTAAATTAATAAACATTTTTTATTACAAAAAGTAATTATTCACATCTTTTAGTAAATAAATATCTATTTATTTTATACCAGCTGGTATATCCGTTCTTCGCACAGGTAAATTGAAAAATTAAACAATATAGATTGAAGGATAAAGAATGAGTGATGAGTTTAATGAGTTAATTTTACGTCAATTGCAAATTAAACAACAACAAAAAGAAGTCTTTTGTGCATATCTCAGCTGAACATAAAAAACAAACATATTTGTTGAATTTTAAGTCTGTAGATCTAATAGCTCTTGTAAAAGGGATTTTTATTTATTTATAACTCCCCGTAACTCTCTTGTCAGTCAATTTTTGAAAACAACTTCCTAAGCTGATCTCTGCTCAGCAAAGTAACACTTTGTTACAAACTTTGTGTAATGAACGCTTAAAATAGTATAAATAATTTATGTATGGAAGTGTAATATGTTAATATTACTTTTTGTTATATTTATTTTATGTTAAAATCTTGCCACCACCTCTCCCTTCGAAATGTAGTTTTATTATAAAATAAAAAAATAGTGATTACACTGATCAAAGGAATAAATTAAAAGCGAGTGCTCACTGGGGCATGGCGTAGACAAAACAAAAAGGGAATTGTTTTGCTTCACACAAAAAAGATAGATATATGCGGTCACCAGCTTTTTTGCAGATGTCAGATTTTTTTTTCTACTTTCTTAATAATCCTTATTATTATTATAAATGCGGAAGTTTGTTTGGATGTTTGTTCCTCTTTCACGCAAAAACAACTGAATGGATTTTAATGAAACTTTACAATAATATAGCTTATACATCAGAATAACACACGGGCTATAATTTATAAAGATATTGTTGAACTAAATTTTTTTTTTGAAGGGAGAGGTTTTAAATCTATTTTTATTTGAATAGCTACTATTGATTTTTTTCATGGGTAAGCCATTATCGCCCAAAAAGTGAACCATACTTACAATAAAAATTAATAATTGATTTCTATGCACTTTTTTATGATTTTATTATGCACATTTGGTAGTAACAAATTGATCCTTATATCAAAATAAATACTTTTATCGCTTCTGGTACTTAAAGTAGATAAACTTTATCTTTCACACTACATCATTTGGACAAATTTGCATAATTTGTTTGTGGTTAGTAGTTAATTATAACGTTATAATTTTGATTGAATAGACCAGATATTGCATTTTTTAAGTATAAAAATAATAACTACTGTACTGTATTTTTTGGAGTGAGTGAGTGAGTATTAGCATGGCACTGTTCAGCAACACAAGGGTTTTTGGCGACGGACCACGTAATTTTGAACCATGGTCAAGTGACGTGGATGACACCTGAACTCGCACCCCCTCTCCTAACTACCATTCCACACCAACGGGAGGACGTTTGAGCTTTCGACAGATTTAACCCTTCATCTACCGACGGTATAAGTACCGTCAGTTTGAAATAACATGGAATAACCAATTTCACGAATATTCTGACAATACTTAGCAGAAATATTCTTTGAAATCCACCCTTCCAAGGTATGTGGCAGCACGGGTTCTATGATGAGTATTTTAGCCGGGAAGGCGAATAGTTTTAGAGCAGAAATTGCGTTTTCAGCTGATGGCGTTTTCAGCGGGTTGCAAAGATTATCATTTTTGTCCCGAAAAAATAGTTAATGTCAAAATTTAAGTATCTTATTTTTTTTTGTATGTTAATGAAGACATTAGAAACTCTTTATTTTAAGTGAACAGTGTATATAATTAATTTTACAGTGGAATATATTTAATTAATTAATTAGCTCTAACGGATTAAATTTCCCAAAGTAGAGTATTTCGTTTATGTTTATTTATGTTATGTAATATTAACGTATTACACTTCCAGATATAAATTATTTACACTATTTTGAGCGTTCATTACACAAAATTTGTAACTAACAGTGTGTTACTTTTGCTGAGCAGAGATCAGCTTAGGAAGGTATTTTCAAAAATCGACCCTCAAGTAGTTAGGGGGTTATAAATAAAAAAAATTCTTTTTATCAGTTATTAGATCTACAGACTTAAAATTTAACAAACATGTTTTTTTGTTCAGCTGAGATATGCAAATAGCTTTTTTTTGTTTAATTTGCAATCGACATAAAAAATTAACTCATTAAAAACTTATTTATCCTTCAATCTGTATTGTTTAATTTTTCAGTTCACCCGTGCGAAGAACGGGTATACTAGCTAGTTATCGTTATATTTTGGAAACCTCACACAATATCTTTATAAATGATAGCCTATGTGTTATTCTGATGTATAAGCTATATTATTGTAAAGTTTCATTAAAATCCATTCAATTGTTTTTCTGTGAAAGAATAACAAACATCCATACGAACTTTCGCGTTTATAATATTAGTAAGGATATCTTAGACAACAAAAAGAAAAGCTGCAAGGAAAACAAGAAAAGGAATGTTGAGGAATACACTGTATTTTCAACATTAAGAAAATAATTTTATTTTTAAATTAATTAATGAGCATGTGTGTTCGAGCTACTTGAAACAAAATTACCAGTACGATTGATTAATACTATAAATGAACGGATACTAGTTCAAGGACAGGAGAGACAACTCCACTGAAGGTGCAAGGGGATATCTAAGATGTTTTTTGTGAAGTGGACAATGGGAGTTAAAGGTTTCACTTCTTGTATAAAATGCCTAGATCTCTATTGCTCTCGGCAAGTCAGGCACCTAATAAAACCAGTTCAAGATTTATGACCACCATAAAATGAGATAATAACTTGAAATGCACAGAAATACTTTAAAAATAGGGAGCAAAAAATCGAATGTCAAGAAAAAAAGCTCGTTGCATAGAAAATGCATTTCGCTATTGGGAGGTTATTTTACGAAGAAAATAGTGAAATGTTCTTCGTTCCAGGAAAAAGCTATCAGTTAAAAAGTTTAAATCACGCACAACATATAGTGTTTTTTTCATTTTTGAATGAGTCAATGCTTGTATAAATACTATAAAGCAACAGGATGGTTATTGGTGACGGATCTCTTAATTTTGAATTTTAGTCAAGTCTCGAGGATGAATGACACTTGAGCTGGCCATTTTCAAAATAATTATTTTATTTTACATTGCAATCAAAGTAAAATATTAGGAGACGATTATTCTGAAATTGCCAAAGTTTTATCTCAAAATGCAAACGAGGAAATAAATTACAAAATCGTTTCCATAAAGTGCGAACGACCTTTTTTTATTACTATTTGTTTGATTTATGAAAACAAACGCTCTTTCTCAAAATGAGATGGTAGAAAAGTCGGATACCACATAATATGGGCGGAGCCAGAACTCATCAAATCGTGATCGATCTGAACCTAATATTAGAGACAAATTTCTTGTATCACCTGTTTTTTATTTGTATATGTGTTACCATTTTTCTCAGGAAAATTATTATAGGTTCAACCTTATGCAGAAATTAATCATACAATCTTATAATCAGCAACAGGTGAAAAGACAGAACTTACAACATAAGGAGCTTCATGTAATTTATTTCTTTGAAGTAATAAGAACAAATAAGGTGTATTTTTTTGTTCCATGTTATTCAAACTTTAAGTTTCATAATTTAATATAAAACATCTTTCTGTAAAATAAGGGAACATAACAAATTACTACGAAATTTATTTGAATGAAATGAGCTAAATAAACACATAAAATGGCGTAAAATATCGCAAACAGTATGCGCCAAAAGATTATAAACAACTTCGAAATACACGGAAAATGAGAAAGACTGTTAGTGAAGAAATGAAATTTCTCAGGACTCTTACTAGTCTATCCCATTAGGATTTCATATTGATCTTGCGGACACATTTAGATTTCGCGGATCAAATTCTTTTATTAGCAATTTTTATTTGAACTAAACCTCGTGGCTTTCTACTGGTCATATTAACGAGAAATTATATCATTTTGAAAAAGTTCTTTCGTGTAGCTTCTCAATACTCATGGTTTTTCTCCCTGTAAAACTTTTTTCACTGCAAACAACCCAACTTGGCAGGGAAGATTGTTGCGATATCACACGGTGCAATTTTACGAGTGAATATAAACAAAAAGTTGCACGTAAAATAATAATATAAATAAGAATAAGAACATTTAAAAGTAGATATATAAGTGCATACTGTCATACAATTTCACATGTTTCTGAATGATTCAAAGAAAGCATGTTTTTTTCTAATCATATCAAAAATTCGAATTTTAGGCTTAACACATTCTATCTGTTCATGCTTTTATAACATTTTAAAATTTCGTTAGTTATTCAGAGGGGAAAAAAATTTAAACCTACGATAATTTTCTTTTTACAGATTTTTTTGTATTCTTCGAACGCGATGTATTTAGGGGCATCCTATCCAGAATTAAGTTCTTACCGGAGCTTCTATAGGCGACCTTGCTCCAACAGAAATATTATTTTTTTAATATATAAAGAGCAATGTCCCGTGTTTTAGCTCTTGCGCATGCGAACATCTGGACATCCGAAGCAGCTGTTCAAGCGAAGGTCGTTTCTGATGAAGAGGTATCCAGCATTTTTTGAAAGGACAAACGAGAATAGAATTTTGTATTCTAAAAATATAACAAACTTCACAAATGCCAAGGTGAAAGAGCTTTTTTCCCTAACGGATGGTATGATAAATTGTTTTCAGTGAGTATAGTTAATGATATTGAAGATAATTCTCCTCTCTCTTTCTGTGTTCAACAATAATTAAACTGCTCTTTTGCATGAATAAAATAACACAAAATAGTTAAGATCATATTTTTATCTCGTCACTTTTATATAATTTCATCAATCTCTCTCTATTCATTATATATATATATATATATATATATATAATTTTTAATAAACTTTACTTGAGACTGAAGTGACTTAAATATTAAAGGTAAGAAAATATCATTGAGATTTGTAATACTGAGCAAAATTCTATGAAATATATTGGATAGACGTTCTAAAACTCAAACTCAGTGGCGTAAACAGCCCATTAGAGCCAGGGCTTACTGTGCCTATTGGGCACTGAGGTGCATGAGCAGATGTCCCGAATCTGAATCCGAATCCCGAATCTCTGGTCAATCTGAACCAAGACTTCCAGTGTTTAAGTCCCCAAGCAAGCTTGGTACTCATTTATCGATCCACTGCAGTAGGGATGCAAGGCTGAGTCGACCTTGCCCAGCCCGGGAAGAGAACCTGGACCTGTGGTGTGAAAGAGCGATACGCTACCACTCGACCACTGGGCCTAGACATTCGAAATCCATTATGAATAAAAAGATATTTATAAAATTTATGAATATATATGTATAATTCTAAGCAAAATATTTTATTTTAATACATTTCTTTTTCTAATTGTGTCCAACAACAAAAGAATGCTGAAATTTGAGAAATTGAGCATCACATAGTAGACAGTTCTCGAAAATATTTGAAAAAAAAAATATTAAAAAATATAAAGATGATCAAAATCCTCTGTCTTATTCAGTTTGAAAGTGTGAAGATAGGGCTATTTTGCAGATACACACACACACAATTTGAAAATTGGATTCTTTTAGGCAAATCATTTACAATCGTGACTTATTTTTGTGTTGTTTACAAAATAAAATAATTTAAACTAACTATGCATTACATGTATTATGCAAAACCACACATAAAAAACCTGAACTTTCAGTAACTTCCAGAATAACGGTGATGATGAAGAAAATAAGAATTCGACGATGTACCTGGATAAAGCGGAAGATGGATATGACGAATTTTTCATTTTATCCAATAATAAAAGTTCACGAGGTATGCCATTTTCTTTAAATAAACAGCATTTACATATAAGAAGCAATCTAATTTGTTCATGATCTTTTCTTTCTTTTTAAAACTATTATTTTTGTATCCAGCGTAAATTTCGATCTTATTTTTTTGAGTTAAAAATAAGTGTTATAAAATAGAATATACAGTATATACCTTTTCCCTTTTAAATATAATGCCAATACTTATTGACTTGAGCTTAGGAAGGGAAAAACCTTGAAATATATATTTGTCTGTAAAAAATGCACTGGTGTAGCTAGTTCTGAGTGAGCTCCTTATCAAAACTAGTTCGGGGCCCTTTTTAGAAAAGAAAGCCCTATTAGTGGTACTGTAGTTGTGAAGGTCCCCTTGGACCTCACTTTGAGAACGAGAATAAATAGGATTCATATAAGAACCAGTAGCCATTTTTATAAACAACTTTCTTTATTTGGTTATCTTATCCAAATAGAATCAAAGACTTATTAACAAATATGAGGTTTTAAAGGTAATATCCTTTAAATTAACTTAAATAATTAATGATCCAATTAATTAACAATTATAATATCGATCACGCAGAGATTACCACGATAAGAGATCCCAGAATTATATTTAATGTTCTTATTGAACATTTAATTTTAATTTCACTCCTAAAATAAATCTTTAATGAGACTTTAATTATAAATCAATATTTATACCACACGGAATCTCAACTCTTCTTGAGATTAAATTATCCAACAAGAAATCTTCAATTTAACTTCACTATAACTTTCAACTTCAATCTCTCTCTCCTACTGCTCCAACTTTACTATTCCGTTTAACTTAAATACTTTATCTAATCTGCATAACAAGGAATCCTGTTCCCTTTTTGGAGTTGATTGGAAATAGGTAGGGAATTAAATTTCCCTAAAAAGGACGACTCAGAAGGTTAGTGATAAAGTTCCGTATAGATTTGTCACATAGTTACACATGTTGGGGATCCTGTAGCTTGGGGGCCCCTTATCATTGATACGGTGGTAGCTACGCCCCTGAAAAAATACCACTTTCTCTTACTTAATTCCTTTACTGACTCTTTAATTGTTACGGTGTTTCACTGGTTAAACACCGTACGGGCTACCGAAAGCTGACCACAACCGGTTTGCCCGTACGCTGTACGGGCACTGATATTTTCTTCTCTCTACCTTAGATTAGCACGTTTCTTTAATTCTTATAATGAGATTATTAGAGCAAGTGTTTTTAAGCGATACAGTTTGCCCATGGTACTCAAATTATTTTCATCCGGGTTTTTCTTTGTGGTGAAGGTGGAATTTTTTTCATTGAAAGCAGGAATTTAGATTAGAACAGGAATTGGAGAGGCAATATGCAATTTGTTGTTTGAGAAGAAATGAAAATGGAAAGGTAACCCAAAAATGGGTGTGCCGGTATTATCTCTGTCCTTACTGTAATGTAAGACAATATTACACCATGATACACCACATTACACCATTGTGTGCATACAGGTATATATATATGCACACACATACACACATAATCCTCAACCGTTTGAAAAAAAGTTACGAAAACGAAATTTTTTGTAAGTAAATGGAGAAATTCTTTTAAAGTATCCGACTATACGTTCGGAACCGTGATTTTGCAAAAGCGTATAAATGGATAATATTTATATTTAGTGTCGCTGATATTAGAAAATGTATATAAAATTGTTTTAAGAATATTATTACTATAAAAAAATTATTTAAGTACAATATTTTGACAAAAAATGATCATAAAATGACCTATTTTCAAAATATTCTCCTTTTAAGAAAAATGCTTCTATTATAATAATATTTTGCCTATATATATACCTCTGTACAGAGGCTCAACTAGAATTTTTGAAATATATAACTTAGAAGTGGGTTTATCCATGTTTTATGACAACAGAGGGGAGAAATTTTAAGAAAAAAACGCCAATAATTATTTCAATGGGTTGTAACTCTGAAAATGATGTGAATTTTTCAAAAAAAACCATAGTTGAGCCTCTGTACAGAGGTCTGAGCTATATACTGGCAAAATATTATTATAATAGTAGCATTTTTCACAAAAAAAGAACATTTTAAAAAAAGGTTACTCTAAGTTATTTTTTTGCCGAAATACTGTATTTAAATACATTTTTTTGTCACAATGTCCTTAAAACAATTTTATGCATGTATTCTAATCTAAATGACACTAAATATCATGAAAACTATCCATTTATGCGCTTTTTTAAAATCACGGTTCCTAACGTAGTCGGATACCTTAAGATATATGAAACATTCTTCATAAAGTGCAGAGTGTACTTATAAAAAGTAAACATTTAGGGGGTTTTTGTGTTTCCCACAATTATAAAATAAAAAATAGTGCGAAAATTAAAATAAAATTCTCCCATTTTCGCATTCTGTTAAGTATTATATGCAATAAAAAATATACTTTTTTTGGAACATTTTGTGCAAAAAATTGACCACTCAAGGGGTTAGGTGTTTCTCCAAGAATTATTCCTTGAACATCTCCAGCATTCTCAGGAATATAAATTGCGGAACTCTATCAAAAGCAGAGCCATCACTTATGATTTACCGAGATCATTTAATTAAAGATAAAAGTAGAACCCTGGAAGATGCTTCTACGAGATACGTATTTAAGTGAAACCTTTCCCAACTAAGATTTAAAGAACTATTTTAGTCTCAATTACAGGGGCATTACCCAAAGCAATGAAACTTCATAACTCTTTCAGTATTGTTGCTATCACAGAGTTGGCTGACAGTTTCCATCTATATTTAGAACAAACTTCAAAACCCGGATTGGGTCATGAGAACATAATTGTGGTCGAAAAAGTTCTACTAAAAATAAAATGGCCATCGCTTCGAAGAAAAGTTCCTCTTTCTGCGACATTAATGATCCTATTCTTTTACAGCAGACGATTTGAAAATGGAATGGTTCGAAAAAGACTAATGAAGTCTACAGTAATTATAAAGTCAAAGTTTAGAGTGTGAATATTATATTTTTCATTACTATCGAAGTTCTGCAAATGAAACGTTTGCTTAAAATGTCTCAGAATTACTATTTTAAATAGCATCTTTTTCACTATTAAAATGTGTGGTTTGTATGACACGCACGCGTGCAAATAATTTTTAACATAAAATAATATGTAGTAGGTAGATAGGAATTTAAATTTGAAAACGCAGCGACAAGTACATTTGATCGAATAAAAAATTCTTTTTACAATAAAGGACATTTTTATGTCTCCCTCAAAAATAAAATAAAATAAACAAATAAACAAAAATTCTAAAAATCAGACTTTTTTGAAAATTTAGGAAGCGACTTAAGTCAGTTGTGTATTAAGTTTTATATTATGTGTTTTTTATATAACACTTACTTATTCTATTATTATTCTTTATATTTTAATTACTTTTCATTCATCTTTATGTATTTATTTCTACACACATTTGTTTTTATGATGAAATTCAATTATCTAAAATATAATAAATGCATAGAGAAAAGTTTGAATTACCATCAAACCGTTCAACCCCACTGTTCAGTTTCAAGCAAGATTTGATGATTTATGAATTTTTTTATTTCCTTTTATCGCACAAACTTTATTCTTAGGGTAAAAATTACTATATCATCTATCTCCTATTTTTACGAATATTTAGTTAAGATAACTGTGTATATCCATGTGTATACAGTCTTTTGAATTATGTTCCATTTAAATATGTAATTGTTTCTCGTATAGTAATTTTGTGTAGAGTTACGAAGAGAAGAATTTTAATTCAATTAATTCAAAGTATATTTTTCAAGCAATTTCTTTTTTTGACTAAATAGTATACATATTTAAGAGAAATTTTCAGAAATTGTCTTTAATCTACTTATATATTTGGAAAAAAAATCCTTCCTTTCACGAAATATTTATTTGATTAATTTTTGTGCATTGCTTACGATAAATAGAAATTATTCATCGTCGCATGAATTTTTAAAGTATTCTCTCCCCTCCCCCCTTCTCCGAACAATATTTATGCATTAGGGATGAAAAATATCGTTTGCGTTGCCAGTATATGCGAACTTGGTAAGATTTTTGAATCTCTACTTTTGTTTTGTTTCCAATTTTTCGATGAATGAACATGAGATCAGTACAAAAAAAAGAGAGACAAAAGGTTTTATATTCGAAGAAGAAAAGAATAGAATGTTCCTTAATGTGAGACTTCCACTGCAATTATCGTACCGTTATTTTGGACCGTCGCTTTGAGGGACCGGTTCAGCGGCGGCTCAATCGAACCATTGAATGGGAAAACGAAATAGCTGCAGCTGCATGTTGCCTGCTCCATTCGAAGAGCCCCCTTCAGAGGGCCTCTCGTAAACAACACCCACTCCCTCCCTGTTCAGAGTGCATTTCTCTCTCTTTTTTTTTCTTTCTGCGTTTATTTTTCTCTTTGCAAACTCCCGATTTGCCCTTCACCTCACTGTTGCCAAGCGAACGATTAAAAAAAACTGTGGAAATTTTGGTTTTGGTTCGATTCGCGAAAATTTACGACTCCACCCGTTGAAGCTTCGCAATAACTTGCCGTTTCATTTATTTTGCTTTTTTATAAAAAAAACAATCATAGTTCGAACAGAGAAAAAGAAAGAAAAAATAATAATGGCTCTGAGAATACCACCGGGACACTTGTTTTACAAGAATTTTGCCCTAAGAAAAAAAATTAATGTTTCTTTACCTATTTTTTTAATTTTGAAATTTTACTGCCAGATAAAGAATGGTATCTCTTTGTGGTGTACCGCTTTGTCTTCGTTGCATTTGCGATGCTCAAAGCAAGTTGTACTCAGGTAAATGTTAACTAAGTTACTTTTATAAAAATAATTACATCTAAAGAAAACTGCGATTCAATCATCATAATAGTTTACAATAAACATTTTGTGCTACATGTATGAGAGATAAATCCAATATTTTACTGTCGCCTGACAGTGGAGGTGATGATTATCATTACAAGTACGCATGTGTGAGTGAACTTAGAAAAAACAAAACAGTGTAAAAATTCGAAGGGAGTATTTATTTAATTAAATAAATAATATGATAGTTACAATGAGGAACAATTTAGCTCTAATGATTCGACATAAAAGATGAGAATGAGTTTCCTTTTTTTTTACAGCAAAATCTCAAAAGTTAGCCAAAATGTCAGAATTTTGTCGTCTTGATGGGTTAGAGGTAAAATTTCCTCTTCGTAAGCCAAAGGTTGCGGGTTCGATGCTGACTGGAATCTATAGATTTTTCTGGATGCTTAAACCAAAATTCATGACATAGGATTATGTTGCATGTAAAAGATCTCTTGAGTATCAATTAGGTTCTGGTACTTTCGGCAAAATTGAATCACGGCCATATTAAGCATCGGACGAGAGCTTGAATTAAAATTCAAGCTTCCAAATTTAGTAACGAGGGCCGCTACCAGATGGTTCCACCATAAAAGGGTTCTCACATTTGACGACTTGCCGTGTCTGCAAAGGCTAAGTTTCTAAAATGCAGCCCACTGAGGGGAGATTTAGCAATCTTTCTAAGAGTGTTGAAAAGATTTTTATATTCCTAACACTCATTTCCACATTATGTGCTATGTTGGATTGACTTCTCTATGTTAACTATTTCTGTAGACTATATTTGTAATTGAATGACTAATTAAAACACTTTAAAGCAACACAATAGCGGTTAGCAATGGATCCATTATTTTGAATCACTGTCAGGGGAGTGAGTGAATATTAACGTCGCACTGTTCAGCTACACGAGGGGTTTTAGCGACGGACTACGTAATTTTGAACCATGGTCAAATGACGTGGACGACACCTGTGCTAGCACCCCCTCTCCTAATCACCACACTATGACGTTTGAGCTCTCGACAGATTTAACGTGCATCGCACCCCTACACGGCGGGTCTTTAGTGGTACTGGACTTGAACTACTGACATGGCCAACCACGATCCGATACCTTGACCACTCGGCTACCGCGGCCCATTGTCAGGGGAACAAGAGGCGATTGAGTTATCATTTCACTCATCAAACTTCTCCACTACGACAACGTGAGGACTTTGAGCTTCAACAAGGTGCGAGTCTAACTTCAACACTCTAATCCAGGACTCAACAGAAACAAAGCCGGCTACGAGTTCGGGACCATGACCACTCGAGTACTGCGACTACCAAATATCTGCAAAATTGCTAATAGCCCTTTATCCAATAGCTGCAATTTTTTTTTAACTTTCGAGCTTATGTTCTATGCTCCCTGTGTTTCATTTCATTTATTGAATTTAAAAGATGCTTGTGACTATTTTGTGTAAATGTATATGTGGCAGGAAAATGACGAAATTAGGAATTTCATGAAATTCCTAAGGGATAGGATCAATATTGACGGGAGATTTTGAAATACCATCTCTTTAAGGTCATTTCCATGATGAAAGTTCGTAATTTGCATACCCTGAACTGTTTCAGTGAAATGATGAAATGTACTTGTTAGGATTTGCATTGGCAAAATGCTGTCCAAGAGGGAGACACCTGGGGGCGAGTCCTCGTACTTTCTAACCATACAGGTAGTACAGTCGATTCCCCCTAAATATCAACCCCATATCTTTAAAAAAATGGCACCATAAGATTAACATAGGGATTGATATTTTAGTGTGTAAGAAACCGAGAGAAAAGATGTTACACACATAAAAAAAAATACCTGCCTAATTTTCTAATTATTTGTTAATTAGTTTCGAATAAATATAAATCGTATTTCATTAACTATTGTTGTATTACTTATTTCTACGTTCAATAATGCATCTTATTTGTTAAATAAACACTTTTAAATTGACAATATCATTTTACTGAAACATGTCAAGGATTTGTTCAAATCCCTTACTTTTATCAGCGGAATGACCTTCAAGAGACGTCATTTTAACGTCTCCCGCCAAATGATCCCGCCTTAGAGATTTCATGAAATTCCTGATTCCATTATTTTCCAGCAACATATATGCGTTTATATTTAGTTTCTTGCTCGTTTTTGTTCATAGTTCTTGTTTTTTGACCCTTGCATTGTGTTTTGTTCTTTTCTTTTTCTTCTGTGAATGTGTTTAAATGTAACGTAAATTTTGTGTATTATTACGAAATGTTATGTAAATATGTTATGATTTTGTGTTAAAATTCAATCTGTGGCTTGTCTTTTGTAAATATATGTAAATCTATTCAAAATCTAAATCTTATGAGCTTGTTCTGATTTTTAAATAAAGCTGCCCGGCGGGCCGGTGCCTGCTGGAGCTGATCCACATGGGAGATCGGCTTAATGGCTAGAAACCCTTGCTGGGTGGGCTCGGTTTTCCCAAGGTGGAAAAAGAGATTCGCGATTTTTTTAAAACAAAGTTTTTAAAATCTTAATATTGACGTTTATTTCGTATTAGACATTTACAATTTAATGTATTTTTTTCCGCCCTCTTTTTTCCGTTCTGCTTTAGTTCTTGGTTGCTGCGCGCCAATCGGTGGATGAAGTGGATTCTTGGATACAGTATAAGCGTCAATATAGATTTAAAAACTTTGTTTAAACCACAAGCTCATCGCATAAAATCAAGTGCTTTCTTTTAATGAATTTATTACTGTAACTATCATTCTTTATATTTGTAATAACTACGCAAAATTTGTTGACTAGAAGAAGAACAAGCTGATATGAAAGCGAGCAGAAAACAAATACTCAAACTGCATATATCTTACGGAATCAGAGTCATGAAGATCTGGCGGGAAGGCCAAGTGACGTCTCTTGATTATTAATGGGGATTGAACAAATCATGTTTATTATCGGAAGAAGTGTTTTGTTTCAAATAAGATGCGTGTTCGGCAAGTAATAATGTATAACAAATATCAATCCATCATTGAGTTGATATTGTTTCTTTGCAATGTTAAGTGAGGATCCTCTGAACAATGGGCTCGACGTCACTGTGATTCAGGAGTATAAGAGATGCGAACATCTATGATATTCCAAATCTCCATCGATCCTCATGAATTTCGTGAGATCTCAATTTGTTTTTCATCTCCTATCTTTTAAGTAATAAATCGAATATTACAGGAGTATCTGCTGAAGTTAAAATTGTGGACAAAGACTTCCAATATAGTTGCACTACAGATAGTCCTCAATGATCCCAGACTCGTAACCGGCGTGTTGGCTCGCCTTGGCTCAAATCGTTGTAAACCGTAGGCTTAATCTTTTAATGGCGACGTATTTCAGGCTATCGGACGCCATGTCAGTCAATTCCACCCGATACGCGATATCGAGCATCAACGGTGATGTAGAATTAACACGGGTATTATCATTGACCAGTATTGTCCTACGTTACGCTCGCGCTCCTGACATTGATCCGTGCAAAGTATGTTTTAGTCAGTCGTTCAGTTACAAGCCTTGATCTACGCTCAATCCAACATGGCACCAATGTGTGAGTGTTGGGAGCTATAAAATCTTTCAACGCTCTTGCTGGAAATCTCTCCCCCTCGGTGAAACTGCACCCAGCCTTTGGGCGACCCTGGTGGAACTGCACAAGAACTGGAAGCAGGCGCAATTCCTATAGATCCGATATTGTGTTTGTTTGTGAAACTACTCCCAGGGTCTTTTGCTATCTATCAATTTTTGTTCATCGAAAAACGCCAGATTCCAGTCGGCATCGAACCCGCGGCAACGGCTTACTGTACCTCAGCCATTTGGCGGTTGCTGTAAGAGAACGGCCATCTTTGTTGACGGAATAATTGCTCCATCTCAGTACGCTGTTTTTAACTCTGGGTTCGCCATTGCCCTGTGACCTCCGCTAGAACGTTCAATCAGTTTTCTCTCATACAATATCGGCACAAAAAATGTTTATTGGCTCCATTGATTGAATACTGTATTATTTTATAAGGCAACTTTTAGCCCACTGATACAACTTCCCAGCACTGGCTGTCTGCTCTACCTCTGAAACTATGATAACACATCTGACCAAATTTCAAGGCAAAATGAATAGGTTTTCTTGGGACTAAAGATTCTTAATAAAGACAATATTCTGATGATCTTTTCTTCATGTTGATTTTTCATAAAGCAAGGCGAACGGCATGGAATCGTACAAGTGCGCGAATAATGCGCCTGATTTACAATCGTTAACAACACAGTAATTCAAAAATAAACGCGAGAAAGAAAAGGAAGGCTGAGTGAGTGACCGGGCGAGCGAAAGGGCTTCTTCATGGGTGACAACTCTAATGTTCGATTGGTAATGACTCAGCGGCATGCGATACATTGAAATTCTGTTAACAACAAAACACTTTTTACGTCTCTCGCCGCTGATCTCTTGTTCTCGGGTGGAGCAAGTAGTTCAAAGCTGCAAACTGCAGCGTCGTACGTTCGGAAGCATTTCATTTCGCAAAGGTAATCAATGACAAATTGAAAGGAAAAACCGAAATATAGTAGTTAGAGACGGTTTCGCGAGTATCTTAAATATATTGTACTAAATACAGTCAAGAGAAGATTGCTTAATACTTTGATTGGTTTGAATTAAAATTATATTTCGCCTGGCGGCTTTAATTACATGATTTATGTAAAGACCCCTTTATCTTCCTTTACAGCAAATGACTAAATAAACTCAGAGGATAGGCTGATATATTGCAAAGTTTGTGCTAAGAAATAAAAATTCATAAATCTCAAATCTGCTGAAGCTAATTTGGTGAATGTCACGTTATTCCTATTTTTAGATAGTGAACCTGTGAGTAAATAAACATAAAGATGAATGAAAATGATAAATAAAGAATAATAATAGAATAAAAGTAAGTGTTAACACATAATAAAACTTAATACACAACGATCTTTCCTACTCAAAAGAAACGTTTCCAGTTTTGTTACGACTGTTTATTTTATTTTGAGGAAGAGATCGCTTTGTGCAAAGGAAATTTTTGACGCTGTCGCCGTTTTACTACGACACCTGCGCGTCTACACGACTGAAAATTTCGTGGCGTATAACGATACGCTCAACGATATATTGTTTCAATCGTCTTTCGACCCTCCGACGTAATAAGCGAAGAAGGAACTTCTTCGGCAACAAACAATGGAGCTCATGACAGGTTTTTACATTCTAAATATTTGACAACTTTCTGACGAGAGTTATGAGACGGGCTGTAAAACACAATTCTTAAATCTGGTGGCTCTCTCGCTGAAATACCCTCTTTTTATTGATCTCGGTAAATCGCAAGTGATAACCGCTGACCTGGAAGTTCCTGATAGTCTTCAGACTGTGATGTCAGTTTGCACAATATTCTTAAAAATTGCTGTTTTTGCATATAACAGATGTGGGAGAATTTATTGTATGTTGTTAGTGAGGAAGCTAAAACACTGGCCCCGCCCTGAAACCACGCTCTGCGCACCATGAAAAGAATTGTTTCTAAACTATATCTTAAGGTAATCCATTTCTACGTTAGAACCGTGATTTTAAAGCGCATAAATGGATAGTTTTCATATTATTTGTTTGTCATTTAGATAGAGCTATCCCATAAAATTATTTTAAAGGACATTTGTGATAAAGAACTATTTAAAATACTGATATTTCATTAAATCTTTCGAAGCTATTTAACGTAAATACTACTATTAAATATTTTGCCGGTATATAGCTCAGACCCTGCAAGGAGCTCAACTATGGTTTTGAAAAATTCATCATTTCAGGTTACAACATAGCATAATTATTGGCGACACATCCCCTCATTGACTAACCCTACAAGACGCGCTGTTTCGAAATTCTGGATTACGAAGCCATATTCCAGACAGGTATTATTAACAATAAACATTTTTTTCTTAAAGAAATTTTCGAGAAATGTAGATGCGTTTATAATTATTACTAAAACAATAATGTTATTTTTAAAGCGACACTAAATAAATATTATCCCATTTGCTGCTTTTTCTCTGTTTCATGGTCGGTGCTGAACTCTCGTTACTAATAAACTCGAGCATATTATATACCTGTATGCGCCTGTAATGTTGTATCGTGGTTGGTATTGTCTTACATTACAGGATTTCCATTTTCGCTGGCAGGTGGCCATGCTCAGTCCAATATCTAGATTCTGCTTTCATTTGAAAGGTTCCGCACCTGGATAACGTGATCGCTGCCAGCAATATTTCGTCAAACGTCGCAATCAAGATGAAGGTCTTATTATTGCGAACCACGTGATCATCGGTGTTCAACCGATTATTCAGCTAAAGTCGTGAAGAGATATTCCTGGGGGCGGCGCAGCCACCGCATCGGATTCCGGGATTCTTTATCGTGTGGCTGCTAATAGACGGAAGATAAAGCGTTAAGATCACAGAGTTTGGTTTACCGCCCATCGGCGTTCGAAGCGAAAACGTTAAACGGAATATGGAAAGACGAAGTTGAATACAATATTAAGCCAGATTTCTTGTTAATTGGTATTAGCCATTTATAATTAAGGCGTCTGGCATAAGGAGATGAGAATTAAAAATTAAATATTCAATAAAGCATTAAATAATTCTGGGGTCTTTATCGTGACCAGTGACCTCAGCCACTGTGGTAATTAACGGATCATTAGCCATTTAAGTTGGATATTACCCACACAAAACACTGTATTTATCTTGATGTTCGGATAAGACGTAACAAATAAGAAGTTATTTATATTGATTGAATCATTTCTGGATTATTGGCCTTCTATATTACGTCACCATGATGATTTCAAAGGCATGTTTGTGTTTGACCTCGTATACCCACCCACAGACGATATATACAAGGTTTATAGCCAACATGAGGAAAGATATACCATGTTCTATTTATAACTTTGCCAAATATAAAAAACAAAGATCGAAATTTACGCTGAATACAAAATATTTAGTTTTAAAGAAAGAAAGATCATGGTGACGCTTCTTATGTAAACGCTGTTTAACGGCATATAAACGAACTTTATTATTGGATAAAAATAGCTAAGATACTTATGCATCGTCATTAACAACCAAATGTCACCATTCTGAGTCCAGTACATGACGATGCATGGTTAGTTTAGGCAATTTATTTTATAGTTACAGTCTTGCCTAAAGCGCTAATGGAAATTATTATTTACATCTTCGCTCAAACAGATTTCAAATCTTTATGACACGGCTGTTTTCCTATTGGAAACTCCAGTATCATTCCACCAGAAAGCAATATTAAAATAAAGCTCTTTTTATGCTTGTTCATGGGACATGAAATATAACATTCATATTAGTTTCGTGTCTAAAACTGATGATCGGCATAATATAAATACTTTGCGGGTTTGTTCGAACAACCTCTACTGCGGTGGTCGATAGATGAAGTACCCGAAACTTTGCTGAGGGCAAACATGTGACCTGCGTCGGTGCCCAACAATTTATTAATAGTGTTACTGCGCTGACATTTTTGGAAACATTAATCATACAAATGATGTTTATATTTTATTTGAGATCACTTCAATCTCAAACAAAGCCCCGATAAGTAATAACATCTCTTTGTGCCAGCGTGGTGGGAGAGGACTGCCCGGATAAAATGATCTTAACTGTTTTGTGTTGTTCGTGCATTAATTGGTTTAGAAGAGGGAGAATACATCTTCAATATATCGTACTCGCAGCTATTGTATACCATCCGTCAGAAGAAAAAACTTTCTGCCTGGCATTTGAAGTATACACAGAATACAAAATTATTCTCATCTTTAAATCAAGCATTTAAACTGATCCTCTCAGATGTTCACGCACTGGAAACCATCTTTTATTAAAAATATTATTTCGAACAGGCATCTGTTAAAGCACAATTCTGAATAGGTACCCTATCAAGCGTTCGAGAGGCTACAAAATCTGTAAAGAAAGGTATCGACGGGTTTTTTTCCCTCTGATAACTAACGGGAAATTTTAAATCAGCATGGTTTAGTAAACTTAAAATTCGGGGCTGATATGATGAAAAATGGCAATAACTTTCTTTCGTTCAGCGACGTATGCGCTTATATATCCCACTGCGTGTTCTTATTCTTGTTTGCCTATTGACCGCGATGCGCTTGTATTCGCTCTGCACCGTGTGACAATCTTTGATGGCCACCGAGAACCATGATGAGAAGAGCAATTTATAGTTAAAGAATTGCTGTCACGTTTTATCACAGATGAAATCCTGGCGGTAGACATTTCTATTTTCATGACATTCGATTACGTTTGTCTTTTCTTACTATTTTGCCTGCACCGTTTTTATCGTTTGTTCCCAGCTTCATTCGTTCGTAAATTTTCGTATTGATATTTACCTATTGGGGTATGAACTTAACGAAAAATACGCCTTATTTTGATTGCTACATTACTTTCGAAATGGCCCGTAATCAGTCTTTCTGTACGCTGATGGAGCATAATGATTAAGGTAACCTTTGAAATATTATTTATATACAAGCAGGTGTTACAAACGTCTCTAATGACAGGTGATCATTCATTTATTGGCTCACCCATTCATGTCCGGCTCTAGCTCATTTGGCACCTAAATAAATCAAACAAACAATGATTCGCGGCATTTTGTAATTTATTTCCTCATTTAGGCTGACGACAATCTCCTATGTTGCTGATTGTCTTTCAAGCAATATTATTTGAAAATGGCCAGCAGTGTCTCATCCCAAGAACTTTACAGTATGACCTCTGGCTATTGACTTTCATTCAATGAAAAACTACCTATGTTGTGCGTGTTGGCGACATTTCGCGACACTAAATCAAAACATTTCCCAATATGCATTTTCTATGCAACGAGCTGCGATCGATTTTTGCTGCAAAGTGTTTCGCCGTGCGTTTCAACATGATGATCATCGAACTTCAGTTTGACCCGCTACCGGCATTTGCTAGTGAAGCTACGTACTTCACAAACAGATCTTACGCGAACAATCGTTCATTTGTGATCGATAAACGCTGTTACAGCATATCATTGGTAAAGGTATAAAGGTATTTTCTTAATGTTGGTGACAATATCTCATTCCTTTTCTTGTTTTCTTGCGGCTTTCTTTGTCTAGTATCGCCCACTGTATTAAAACGCGAGGATACAATAATTCTTTCCTGAAAAACTGGTGAATGGACTTAATGAAGGCTTTTTACAACAATACCAACTATACATCCGGAAGAATAACACAGAGCATCTAATTTATAAGAAAGATCAATGATATCTTGATAACTAGCTAATTATCTTCGCGCAGTGAAAAATAGTTGAAGGATAAATTAAAATTTTTAATAATTAATTTATTCAAATTAAGCTAAAAGCTATTTATATATGGTTTGTTAAATGCAACCAGATACAGCAACTGATAAAGAAAAAATTTTTTGTTCAACTAACTGCAGTGGAACTTTATTTCTAAGCTGATCTTCTTCGACAAAAAAGCCAGCACTGTTGATTTTGGGGTACGATATGTTTAATAAATAGTATGTTCGCGTGTAATACGTTAATATGACATAAACAAACATAGGCAATATCTACTTTAATTGTCCGTTAGGCTAATTGAGCAATTAAATATATTCCACTGTAAAGTAGTACTCTGCTGTTCATACCAAGTAAAGGTTTCTAATGTCTTCATTAATACAAAAAATCAAAGACGCAAATTTGACGTAGCTCTTTTTCGGACAAATGTTGTCTTGCAACCCGCTAGCCATCATGAATTTCTACTCTAAGCTATTAAGCGCTTCCCGGCTACTCATCCGTAAGGAAATTGATAACGCCTGGAGGGTGATTTCAAAGAATATTTCTGCTATGTCGAAATTAAATGTTGACTTGTTTCGACCCGAAGGGGGTCAATAATGAAATGTTAGAGAGAGAGGCATCAACCATGATTAGTAAAAACACTGACGTTGGTGCTGCATATATCTCCTTCGCTCGCAAAAATGCAATAATCTGGCCAGTCAGGCGTTATAATTAACGCCCAACCTGGAAACGCGGGATTCTAACGGTGTCGGATCAAGGTTTATCTGCAAGTACCTGGGGATCGATTTGTTGCACCAAATGATACATCGCGGTATTGGCCGCATTGCGAACACCCAGCGAAAAAATCAGCAATAATGAATTTCAAGCCTCTCCTTCCCAGCAGTTCAACACCTGATAATACATAAACTACAATGACAACGAGTTTCGTGCATTCGGTGTTTTTGTAAATTAATATCAAACCTAATAATAAGGATTAAACGACATCACTTGTTATATATCTTTTTTATTGTCATCCCTTTTTACGCCGTAAACCACTGGCAGTCGGTAATATTTCGTTTTTGGCCGCATAACAAAACATTTCGGCAAAACAAACTGTAACAAAAGGTAATATTGTACCACTTTCCACATATATTTACCTGATT
>BMAU01012410.1:0-57396 GCA_019973935.1 Trichonephila clavipes
GATTTACTATTTTTAAGTATGGCTGGGGATTTAAGATTATTTATTGTATCATGTAATATTTCTCTCTCATGGAAAATTTTGCCTGTTTTGTTGATATATGTACTAAATCCATTTGTAACTGTCCTAAATTTGATTGGGTCTTTATGAAATTTGGGAGTAAGAAATATGTGTGCGGAAATTTAACTCTATTATTAATTTGAATTCTTAATTTTTTATGAAAAGCCAAAATTGGATGAGTTATTTCTCTATCAGAAAATGATGACTTAATAAAAGCTGTATTATTATCAAAATAACTGTTGATCATTAAATTATAATAGTATTTACATATGAAGGCAAAATTACCTGGCACTTTATCAACATAAACTATAATGAAATTATTTTGTAATTTTTTAATCTGATTTTTAATATCATTAAAAAAGACTTTTATTATCTGTACCAATATATATATATATGTAAGGATAATTAAATTAGATTAAAAATTAAACTCCCTATCTAGCACTTGACTCATCTTTCTCAGTTCCCATCTTCAAGTATCAAACTAATCACCCATTTATTTCTTCCGAACATATGGCCTCGCCAATAAACATGTCTAATTCCAGATCGTTAGATTTAATAGTCAACATATGTCAGCATTAACTTGCAAGCAACCTCTTCAAAGCAGCGATACTTACCATATGTTTTTCAAGTGTTATCCACTTGAAACCACCACCATGGCGTGTTTTTTCCTCCCTGCTCTCAGTGTTAGAACAGATGTACAAATGAAAGAATAAAGGTCGTCTTTTTCACTTTTCTAACTTTAATCTGATTCTGTCTTAAAAAAATCATGACATATATATATATATATATATATATATATATATATATATATATATATGTGTGTGTGTGTGTGTGTGTGTGGCATGCAGCCAAAAGCAATCTTCGCGCGCAGGCGCAGTGAATTGAAACTGAAACGAAAACTTTTGAACTAGTAAAAGCAGAACAAAAACTTTGAAGAGAGAAGCAGCAGAGAGAACGCGAGAGGTGCGCGAGCAGGCGTTACCTTCTGCATATCATTGTCAAACTTATCTACCTTTTTAATTAATTTTTGTTTAATGTTAAATAAACCATAAGAAAGACAAAAGTCTTGGACCCCTTGTTGTCTCCCACAAATTATGGGGGCTCGGCCGCGATCGAAAAAATTTCGATTTTGAACCAAAGTCTGGACAATGAACAAAAGCGTCCGTGAAGGAGACGCTCCGCCATTTTTCGGAAACTTCGTTCAACCTGTGTAGAGGTTTGAACTCAGCATGAATACTCCGCCTGTGTAGAGGCCGGGATTTGGAAACTTCGTTCAACCTGTGTAGAGGTTTGAACTCAGCATAAATATTCCGCCTGTGTAGAGGTTGGAACTGTTTAACAAAATAACCTGTGTAGAGGTTATATTTCTCATCGAACCCTAAAAATTCCGCCTGTGTAGAGGTTGGAACTCTTTCACAAACACCTGCGAAGAGGTGTCAATTCGAACAATTTCAACTATATTACCTGCGAAGAGGTGAAATCAGTGGATTCACAACGTTTTTCTTCATTGGATACATCGTACGTGCGAGCAACAAGGGAGCTAGAAAAAAAAAGGTAGGATCTTTCCATATTTTTCTAAAATGTATAAAAACGCTCTTAAAGAGGATTATTGTTGAGGATCTAGACGGTACTGTGGAGAGTACGGACACTATAATTAAACTAAAGACTAAAATTGAGAACAGTAGTACATTTGAAAGTGATCCAGATTTCGTTAAAACTTTAATTCAAAACTGTATAGATGAGAGAGTATCGCGAAACGAAAGAGAGGTAACTTTAGAAAAACAGAAAATTGAGCTCGCGAAACTACAGTTAGCACAGTTAGAAAAAGAAGTCGAACTTCAAAGGGCTAAAAATAAAGCATTAAGTTTAAATCCTGCAGCTAAAGTCGAAGAGAAACAGTTCGAAACTTTAAATAAAGGAAACTGCAACTCATATTGGCATTCGAGAAGCAGAAGATTGGTTCAGGCCTATTGATTTAGCTAAAAGAGTGCGATATTTATATATCATCTAGAAGCGGATCACATAAAGAAATTCCTATTACTTATGGATATACCCAAGACCCCTTTAAAAATAGATCACAAAAATTTAAACCAAAGATTAAAGAGAACTATCCCCAATATCTTGAAAGAGAAAATAAAAATTGCTTTATATGCGGTGATTCATCTCATTACGCAAGAGACTGTGAGAAGCGTTTTAAACCTAAAGAATCTAATGACCACATCCATAATAGAATAAATGTGAATACTTTGAAAGTCGTGAGCGAAAAACAAAATAGCGATGAATTTGCAAATCTTCAATACGTAAGCATTTTTGTGGAAAATCAGCCCGTAACAGCCTTGATCGATTCAGGTTGCCAGATCCCAGTTTTAAATTCCTCACTAATTAGAGTTCAAACACCTTCCGAAGAAATAATAACATTAAGTTCATGTTTTGGCGAACAGCGTATGGTAGAAGTTAAACCCATAAATATTTCTCTTGATCAACACTCTCCAAGCCTAAGTGTTCGAACGGCAATATCACCGACCTTGACCGAAGAAATTATTATACATCCCAGTGTATATTCTGAAATAAAGAAACTAGGCCACGCAAAGAGCGATGTTTTATTGAATGAAAGTGAATCCTCTTTAGGTGCTCATGCTTATGCTTATCCTAATGTTATTTCTGTTTCAAATGTGATAGAAAACTGTAGTTATGATTTGTCACATGTTAAAAACTTTAATACTAGAAATGATTCGAGTTCTCTAATTAAGGATTATAAATGTAATAAAATTAAGAGAGTACTAAGTTAAAATTGAGTATTGTAAGAGAAAAATGTTCTGATATAGTATTGTGTAAGAAAGCCAATGGTGCCATGAAAACGAGTTCCGAGGAATTTATCTCCCGATCTCCTACCCCTTCACCTATGAATAGTAAATATCGTCGGTTTGTGTTGCTCCAAAGGATCTTCCAGCCCTGGCAGTGGAAACGAAGGAAAAAGAGAAATCGTTTTGAACAGACGTCCAGAACTCTACAGAGGAAAATACCGATGCGTTCAACCAAAAATCAACTTGTTAAAAAAGACGTTCTTATGCCTGTGAAACACAATGTTTTCCTGTGGAACCTTCCGGATGTCGAAGAGATGCCTTCACATGATGGAGAAACTGTCTATTTCAGAAAAATTATGATATGTTTAATCTTTGTGTATTTGTCGTATAGTCCTTGTCTGTTCAGATTCTCTGGTCTCCATGGACGTACCGCTGCGGACAGCGTACAGTCAGAATGGCCGTTGTGGCATGCAGCCAAAAGCAATCTTCGCGCGCAGGCGCAGTGAATTGAAACTGAAACGAAAACTTTTGAACTAGTAAAAGCAGAACAAAAACTTTGAAGAGAGAAGCAGCAGAGAGAACGCGAGAGGTGCGCGAGCAGGCGTTACCTTCTGCATATCATTGTCAAACTTATCTACCTTTTTAATTAATTTTTGTTTAATGTTAAATAAACCATAAGAAAGACAAAAGTCTTGGACCCCTTGTTGTCTCCCACACACACATATATATATATATATATATATATATATATATATATATATATATATATATATATTTAAAGAGAAAGAATGAATATATGTGTATAAAAGTTTAAAAAACACTTACAGAGATATTTTCAAATTTGTATCAATTTTTACTGTAAAAAGAATGGAAAGATATTTGCAAAATGAAGTATTCAAGTAAATTTTTAATCAATAGTCTTGCTATCATATAAAATTAACCGAAATTTTTTCATCTTAATCCATTCTAAAATTTATGTGGCTTCCTTTCTTAGTCCAGGGAAAATTTCGCCAATTTAGAAAAAATAGTAATAGTAATGAATTCGTTTTAGAAAAATTAGTAACCCTAATACAAGGCGCCAGTATTATTGACGTCTAAACTTACTAATTTAGTTTTAAAAAAGGAATTTTAAATATGTCAGAAGCATCAAATGGAAACATTTCCTTGAAAAACACAGAGACAACACCAACCTTCAAACAAACATAGCAAACTTTCAACAGAAAAGGAAATAAAAAGAAAATTTCTTGTATTAAGGTATGTAAAAGTTACGAAATTTTTGCTTTTTTTAAATAATTCTAAATAACGAAGATAAAATATTAAACAATTTAAAAGAAAAAACTTTTATGTTACCTGTTATAATGGACAGTGAATTTCCTGAAAAGTATACAAAAAGTAATTTTTAATAATCATTATTTTAAATGATTCTTAAAGAACAATGCTGTATTTTCAATAGTTTTATTATAAAAATTCAACTTCGCTTTGAATTGATTCTGTAGTATATATATATATATATACATATATATATATATATATATATATATATATATATATATATATATATATATATATCGCAGGAAAATGACAAAATTAGGAATTTCATGATATCCCTAAGGGATAGGATCAACTGACGGGAGATGTTAAAATAGCGTCTCTCCTCTCTCTCTTCAAGGTCATTTGCGCGATGAATGTAAGTAATTTTTATCAAACCTTGAACTGCTTCAGTGAAATGAACTAGTCAAGATTTGCATTCGTAAAATGTTGTCCCCGGGGGGGGATGGATTGTTACTTTAGTGTATAAGCAACCAAGAGAAAAGATGACACATAAAAAAAATACCAGCCAAATTTTCTAATTATTTGTTAATTAGTTTCGAATAAATAATTTATATTTCCCTGACTATTGTTGTATTACTTACTTCTACGTTTAATAATGCACCATATTTGTTAAATAAACACTTTTAAACTCTTGACAATATTATTTCATCATTTCTCTGAAACATGTCAAGGATTTATTCAAATCCCTTACTTTTATCAGGGAAATGACCTTGAAGAGGAGTCATTTTAACAACTCCTGACAACTGATCATCTCCCTTAGAGATTTGATGAAATTTCTAATTCCATCATTTTCCTGCTACACACACACACACATACACTGCTGGACAATTGCTAAGGACGGATAACACTATCATCCATAGCAACCACAAAATGAAAGGAAGCAAAATGTGGAAAATTAGAATAAGTGCGGGATATTAGTAAGAAGAAGTATGAGTATGCAAATTTTTTCCCCACGTCTGCTCATCACGTGATAGCGTTCATAGGAGCTTTAAAGGTTTTGACGCGTGTGGACAGTTGTTGTTTCAAGTCAAAGTTTTACAGGAAAGATTTAATAGACGAACTTAAAATTTTTGGCATGTCTTCCCGACATCACATAGATGATTTTATGCGTGGCCGAATTATTGGAAAGATCGAAGAAGGGCGAAAAATAACAAATGTTGCCAGGGAGTTCGACATCGCTCACAGCGTTGTTTCACGGCTGTGGAAGTCATTTAAAACTACTGGAATGTGTAGTAGACGGCACGGGGGAGGTCGTGTTAGAAGTACGACGCCTGCAGAAGACAGATATATCGTCCTATCAGCAAAACTGAACAGGCGCACCACAGCTCAGCAGGTGGCAAATCAGTTTCTTGCTGCTCAGGAAAGCAGATCTCCCGAAAAACTGTTGCCAGACGTTTGAGGGGAGGAGAACTATACGCACGCAGACCTGTTGTGTGTGTCCCATTGACACGACAGCACCATACTGCTCGTTTGCAATGGTGTCGTGAGCATCACAATTGGACTGAACAGGACTGGGCATGCGTACTATTCTCAGATGAGAGTAGGTTCAGTCTGTCATCGGATTGTAGACGCCAACTGATCTGGCGCGAGAGTGGTACTGCTTATCGTCCAGAAAATATCCAGGAAAAGGACCGATATCCGACATGCAGTATCATGGTGTGGGCCGGCATCATAATCAATGGCCGCACGCGCCTACATGTGGTTGCGAATGGGACTATGACGGGCCAACGATACATTGATGAAGTTCTACTTCCTCATGTTCGTCTTTTCCGTGGTGCTGTCGGTGATAAATTTGTTTTTATGGACGACAACGCAACATGTCATCGAACACTCGCTGTTCAGGATTGTCTAGACAGCGAGGGTATTCAACGTCTCGTATGGCCAGCGCGTTCTCCAGATCTAAACCCCATTGAAAATGTGTGGGATGCTTTGGGGAGGCAAGTTGCTGGTCGAAACTATCCTCCGACAAACAAGAACACCCTCATCCGTGCACTCACAGAGGAATGGGATAAATTGCCTCAACAGCTGCTGGATAATGTTGTGCAAAGTATGGTACGACGTGTGGAATGTTGCATCACACTCCATGGTGGACATATCCCGTACTGATACCTTTCTTTAAGGGCCTGCTGGCTTTTAGATGCATTGTTCCATTTCTCCGTATGCAGATCAAATGAACATTTATTTTTCTTTCAGATGTTTCACAGCTTTTGTACTTTCCAGAACAATAAATATTCTTTATTCTAATGTCTGAATAGTGTGGCAACTATATTTTATCCTTCTAGGCCTCATGTCTCGCTTAATGTTATGCTACATAGCAATTTGTGATCCGTCCTTAGCAATTGTCCAGCAGTGTGTATTTATATATATATATATAGAGAGAGAGAGAGAGATAAACAAGCAGTAATAAAGTAATTTCCAAATAAACAAATTTCACAATTTATTTTTTTGTTAGGAAAGTCGTTTAGACAGTAAAAAAATAAATATTGCATTTTTACAATATTTATAATTATTATTAAAAATAAAATAAACTAGGATTTATTTATAGTGAGTCTTGGAGGAATTTTAATCCAGATTTCGCTTCCCTAGTGAAATATTTTGCAAATAAAGAACACATTATTTTGAAAAATAGGTTAGAAGTTGCTCTGTGAGACAAGATTCTCTCATTTGGCTTTAAAGTTTGATTGCCATAAACATAAATCAGTCTTTTAACTTGGTATAGGCTGCAGCAGCAGATTGGTCATTTTGGCTGGCGTTGTCGAGTTGCGGGCTCGTGACCAAGTGCCACTGAAGACAAAATTTCTAATGCTGTCATCTTCTAAAAGTTGAATTTTGAAGCAGCATAAAAATGTTTCGTAAGTTTATATTGCGAAGCTTATAAACATCTTATATTTTTGACAATATATTAGATAATTCTTTCAAATTCATTCGATGGTCATTCCATCATTAATTATTTTGGAATTTTTCCTGTATTTTGTTCAGTCCTAAATTATCTTTAAAATAGATGGACATCAAATCTATGAGGCGTGTTCAAAGGAAACTGATTTGAAGTGTTGCATGCGAAGTTTTCAATGTATTTTTCGTGAAATAAACTTGAAAGTGAAGGTGTATCACTGGCGTATAGTCTATAGTGGGCCTTGTATCAAAATTCCTTGGAAGCCCTTTTAGGCGATCTTTTAACATATTACGATTTTTTGTTAAAGTATAAAACCCTCGTGTAGCTTAACAGTGAAACGTTAATATATTCACTCACTCCAAAAAATACTACTCAACAGACTCACAGCTGATCACAACGAATGAACTACTGCATAAACCCATTGCATACAATTAGCTCCTGACATTTGTTGGAAACTTGAGTAACTGCTAGGAGTTGGCCTCTATAGTGGTTCAGAGAATGTACCATTTAGCATCAATTCGTGAGGCATTCAAACAATGGTACCTTTTATGTACCACCACACAATAAACGAATAAGAATTGATGGTACAATATATTTACCACCAAGCACAAAAGAGTTAAACAGCCTTTAAAATACTAGGAGTCAGTCGATTTTCAGCTCTTAAAGATATTTAAAAATGGTTAAGTTCTTATGAATTCCCATTTTTGTATAGAAAATTGCTCTAGAAATAACATGGTTTTATATTATCTTAAATACCGCGTGGAAAATCTTGCCATTTAATTATTCAATCTATATAGGATGGACATGCCACATTTTTGCAAGCTTTTTACATTACAATGTTGAATTCAAAACTGAATGCGTTGAATAAAATATAATAGTAAGCAATATGTATCATTTGGAGAATAAAGCTGCAAAAACAGGAAATACCATATGCAAAATGTAAAACATTAAAGTATAGATTTATTATAGTTTTAATTTGCATTTTTTTATTATTTTAATCATTTTTCGCTTAAAAGTTAAAATATGTATCATTTGAAGGATAAAGCTGGAAAAATAGGAAACACCTTATGCAAAATGTAAAAAATTAGAATAGATTTATTAGTAAATTTGCATTTTTTACTATTTAATCAACTTTCACTTAAAAATTAAAACTTCATTGAAAGTGTGGGATGCAATATGTATAAAACTATTGAAATAATTTAATTGTTAGAAATCCTAATTATTTATGTAATCATTTCACTTGATTGTGTATAAGGATAAAATATGAGGGCGCAAAATTGAAGAAGAAAATCTAACGAAAGTGCAACTAAATGTTAAGGCTAGATTAATATATGCGTAGTGAAAAATCAGAAAAGAAAATTTAAATATATAAAAGTCGTAATCCTAAGCTTAACCTATGAATATAATCTTCTATAGGAAACAGTTTATTTCATTTACGAAATTGTTATACGAAGGAACTGTCCTAAATGTTGAAAAAATAAAATTCTCTAAACATTTCCATGGTCTGTAGTATTACTAATAGCTTGAAGTTTCGGATAACTCCAAACGATAGTTATTATAACCGTGAAGGACAAATTAGGAATAAAATAACTAGAGCAAACGATTATTTTCGCTACAATAAATTCTATTTATCGAGAGCATCGATGATTCGTTAAAGTTACGTAATTATTCCACGGAAATCAAACATCGCAATAAGGGTCAATTTTTATTCCTATTTAAATGTAAACTCATCTCTTTTTCCGCAAACGTAACTCCTGATTAGAATCACCCTGAACTGAGAGGTCACATGAGAAAACTGGATTCGAATGAAACTTTTTTTTCTTCCCCCTTTTGATTTTTCTCCTTTTCCATTCGTTTATTTCTCCTCATTGAAATGCAAAATGGCGAAACAAACGGGCTCTGTAGCAGTTCGCTGGCGAAATGATAATTATATCCTGTAAAACGAGCTTTAAATGCGCAAGGATGTGTTTACTTGTTACAGGTTTTTTTTTTGGTCTTTTCGTTCTTTTTCCCCCTCCACTTTCAAAGATAAATAACGCTATCGAATGATCGTGCGTCATAAAATATTTTCAGTAAATAAAGTAGACCTTTTCGGTCAGATGTCGGCAAGACAAGATTTTGATTTGGAAAGATTTATGTTACAATGAAATATTCATTTTTAACTGCAGTAGAGTCCCCAAAACTCAGCTTAATGTGGTCCGAAGGGTGACCGAGTTTGTGAAAATGCCAGAGTGAAACTATGTGTGAAAAACTATGAACGTATTTCAACAGAAAATATTACACTATTGTATGTACTGTTATTTGAGAATACAACAGAATATAAAGTGCCCAAGTACTCATAAACATCGGAAAAGTACGTACTTTTTGACAGCATAGAACATTTACTTCGTGAAAATGAAAATTAAGGAGTACATAGCATACAGCAGGGGGCGAACCCTTACGTATCTCTCTCTTCTTAAAAAAAAAGAAATGCTTAATGAGGTATAGACGTGCCGTCAAATAATTTTGACTGGTGATTATTGGGAAAATAATAAAACTAAATACTAACACAAAATTCTTTATTTACTACGAAAAAAAAAATTTTGCACTGTATAGCGGTAAATGTTTCAGTTATACGTGTAATTAAATTTAAGTATCATTTGTGTGAATTCTGTTGTTGAAGATTATATAGATAACGAATAACTCATATATATTTTAGGATTGTAAGATGTTACTTTTAGCAGAATGCATGCTGAATTGGAGTCATCTGCCAAACGGTTTCTAAAAGAGTCTTTAATGTTACTCATCTCTGAAAATAGTAAATCGTAGGCATAGGTCGATGAAAATGTGGTTAAAATACCATGAGCTAGGTTCTTCAAACAGTTAAATGTATCTGAAATTGAATTTAATGTTTCCAAAATTTTGTTACTGGCATTTTTACTTATATTGCTTGTTAATCTTTCTGTTTCAATTATTTCCAACTTTTTCATTGTTTCAATAAATCTTTGAATCCATATTGAACTAGACTAGAAATCAATAAGTTCTCTCCATTTCAAAATCTTCTATTTCCAACCAATCGAGTCGGGCAAGTTCAGTTTATAAAATGTCACATCAGGGTACATAATAAACTTGAATGTTTCTGATAATTCTTTGAACTGAGAAAATCTCATTGAAAATTCCTTGGTTGAAGAATCAATTATGATGGAAGTAAGTTCTTCAGTAACTATTTCTTTGTCTGGTTTCTCATGTACATCTTAATATTTGAAAGCGTTTTTCAAGTTTGGGTTCTTTGTAATAATATAGTTTCTGAACTAAAACGCAAACCGTTTTGATTGGTGGCGTGCCCGAAATATTGTACAGCGTTCCATCAAAGGCATGCGTGCCAATGCCAATGGTTCGCCGTCCCTGGGGTATACAGTAATTTACCTAATTAGAGACATACCTCAGAAAAATACTTTATGAAGCTATAAAGCTGTCTATAATAAAAATTAAGTAGCCGACTTTGCTCAAACTGGTTACTTTTTTCAATCCAGGAATGGATGCGCTAGGCACTGAGTCACCCCAGACTCACGAAATCTTTAATTCTGGGAAAACTATTTATTTGTTACAAATAACTTTATATCAGTATCTTCCTATGTGACAATCTTCATGTAAACTAAAATGTATTTGTCACATAACTCCCTCTTTTTTGGGAACGGCAAACGTCTTCGTCCAATTTCAAGGTACTTGTGGTGACAGAGTTTCCCGCGAGACAACTTTAGTTCCAAAATGTTTTCTGTGAAAAGGATACATTTTTTCCCCTGTGAACAACTTAGTGGTTTTGATTGCTGTATTGTACGACTCATTGTGGTTTATAAATGTAAATGAACAGAATATGAAGAAGGAAATGGGCATCTGTGTGATCTTTAAAGGATGAAGTTGAAACTGATCAAGCAAGAGTAAAACCTGATGAAATAATGGATATAAATCCTGATAGCAAAAGTAAATTTTAGAAAAGTGTGATGGACATGAAACGTTTGAGTGGAAAGTTTTCAAATGCCAACTAAAAAAATCCACCAAGAAAGATATAAAACCACAAGTGTGTACAAAACGCACTGTAGCCTGTCAAAAAGATACAAACGAGAAAAAGTTCTACATGCTATTTGTCGATCACCAAAGAACAATAAAATTTCAAGAACTTGTAGTTACAATAACTACAAAACGAGGGGAAAAGTCCTTCCTTAAAAGTAGGTTAGTATACTTTCTCTTAGTTAAATTATTCTCTAAAATGGCGGATTTTTTTATCTTGTGTACAATAAAAATAATTATAAAAAAAGGATTGAGGTGGCTCAGTCAACCCGCGGGACTATTAACGTTAGTATCGAGCGCACGCATGCTCCCGGTTTAAAGAAATCCATTCTATCCCGTTGCCTATCGTACGTACTACACTCAGCGTTTTGCTGCTTCATCGCGAAGATGACAAAAAAACAACAATAAGTCCATTACCGGTGCACCTTGTTGTTCAAACTACTGAAGGGCGGTTTCGACAGTCTTTTGTCCCTCTCTATGTGTGATATTTTACGAATTTTCAGTGTCCTCAACGTAACGTTTTCATCACTTTCACATTTTTTTCATAAACTGTGCACGTGGAGTATTTTTGACCTGCAAGGGTGTGGCCGAGCTATCCAAACTGTCGGGTTATCGATTGCCGAGTTTTTGGGACTACTGCATAGACATCAAAATCGAGTGTGAAATATGTAGCACAATCGCACTAGGAGCAATACTCCCTGAAGGATTTCTTAAAGGAATCTGATTCATTGGTTTGTGTGATTAACTGATGTTTTTTTACGTTGCATTTTTTGAAGCTACTCGAGGCCTGTTGGCGACGGGCTTCATCATTTTGGACCTCGGTCAAGTGACACCAAAGTCAGCCAACTACCACTATTTAAGATTCCACACTATGCCAACATAAGGACTTAAAGGCTCGACAGATTTAAAATAAATCAGTTCTTATACACTGCGGGTTTTTAGTGTCATCATGAATTGACAAAAATAATGCCAACCTCAAGTTCGTGATCATGATTACTCAGCTATCGTGGTCCCATTTGTGTGCTGTGGCCGCGGTAGCCTAATGTTCGTGGTCAAGACCTTGTGACTAGTGGGTCATGAGTTTGAGTTCTAGTGCCACTGAAAACCCGTCGTGTAGAAGAGCTGATGCACCTTATATATAAATCTGTCTATGTTCAAAGTTCTCCCAATGACTGTTAATAAACTGTTTGAAAAAGTACTACGTTTATGTTTCAATTAATTTATATTATAGCGCTAGTCTAGTAGTCATAATCAAGAACTCGTGGCCAGGCGTAGCCAAGTCCTCATGCCACTGAAGATCCACCGTGCATAGGGGATCGACAGTGGCGTAACGGAGATTATTAGGGGCCCCCTACAAAGTCAGGTTTTAGGCCCCAAGTCGGATCTTGCAAAGGGTACGTACTTAGAATCAGTCAGGCTTTGGGCCCTCTAGAATCCTGCCCCCACACGATACGAGGGTTGCGGGGGTGTACGTTACGCCACTGGGGACCGATGAACATTAAATCTGTCGAGGCTCAATGTCCTCCCTTTGGTGTGGTTATAGTTAGGAGAGGGGGTACCAGCTCAAATGTTACTCTCGTCACTAGACCATATTTGAAAATTACGAGGTCCGTTGCCAATAACCCTCGTGTTGCTTTATATTGTGACTTAAATAAACAATCATTCACACATTTATGTGCTATTCAAGCAAAAAAAACTTTCTAATGGCGCCATTCTTGGGATGGAGCAGAGATTTTAAGAATCCACTATACTATATTTTAAGAACCCACCTGAGATATTAAGAACCCACTATACTATATTTTAAGAACCCACCAGAGATATTAAGAACCCACTATATACTATTTTAAATATATATTCGCTACAGAAATCCCTCACTGAACTTTTACAAGTTAATGTATTATTTGCAAAGCTAATATTACGAATAAAAAAAGTTTGATCTTAAAATAGGAACCAATGCAAGGGTGCCCAACCCAAATCGGTTGGTGGGCCACGTAAAAATTTACTAAACTGAGGTGGGCCGCACATATCAAAATAAAAAAAATTATTCAAAATATTTTACTATCGTACAACATTCAAAATATGATATGATTAACATTCAGTTATTGATATGATCAAAAAACACCAAGTTTACCTTTTACTGGATCACAATCACAACAAAGTTGAAAGTCGACCGATTGCACTTGGTGGTGGAAGAATATCTCTTAGCCTACAAGGTTCTTATCTACAGTAGATTTATGCTGCCATCTGAAGTTACGTAGTATAACAACTATGTACGTAACATCTTTACATTTTATGCTTGTGTTACAGTTTGTTTGCATAAAATTGATTTAGATTTTCAAAATTTTTATTTCTAGTGCAAAAAAGCAATTAAGTAAAGAAGAACAGCTTTGTAATTATTACACTGTTTGTCAAAAAAAAGTTTTTTTCTGCCCAATAGCCAAATGTTTAGTTTCTTATTGTATGATATTAATTATTGCACCGTGATTAAATATATATCATAAAATGAAAAAGTTACATAATTTCAGAAGGTTAAAATATTAAACATTTTTATTCTGCTGCCGTAATTATCTTACATTTCTACTAGCTGGTCTGACAGTCCTGAGGCAACTCATTAAATCCATCATCGGATTCTTTCATTGCCAAATAAAACAAGAAAAAGACTACTAATCTGAACTTCAAAATATAGACATAAATTATTTCTCTGACAAATAGAACTAAATACACTACTCACTCTCAACGAAGTTCTCGTTGAAAGAGGAATAACACACCCAAGCTCATCGGCTTTCCTTCATCCATCAACACCTGTTATTAGAATTGCTTGGAAGTCAAATGAAGGAAAAAAATTATTTCGGTAAAAACTGCACGGGGAGAGGTGGGGGTGGATTAAAACACGATATTTTTGATTCAACCGTCTGTAGTCCAAATGTCTAAAATAATGTAGACAGAAACTTCAATTGGGCCGCGGGTTGGGCATGCCTGAATTAATGCTACATAATAATGTTTACAATAAAGGCTTATAGATTATTTCAATCGAACTTGACTGTATCGAGTTAATTTAAGCGAACAGTTTTTAAACTTCAAAGATTCATTTTCGGCACAACTAATGAATTTTCGAATTAACTTGGGTTTTTTTTTTTGTATAATAAAAGAAATTGCATTCAATTCTTTCACATGGTTTTGAAATAACACAGTCTGACCCCCCTCTCCAATAAAAATGGTGGGGTTTCTTCTTTACTTGGCTGATTTAAAATAACACGATTTAAGATCGTTGATTATTCTATGAAAAGGTGAGGACTAAATTAATCAAATAACTGCCAGTTTAGCCTTTGAGGGCCTTAAAGTACATTCAACTATACTCGAATAAATTTTTTTAAATAAAATTTTTGCATAACTGTTTATGGTTTTTAGCTGCATTGTCAAATATAAATACAAAAAGGCCTAAAAGTTTTTTTAAAAAAAGCATATTGTATTTTATTTTCTTTTTTTTTAGAAACTTAGAAATTTGTAATAAATTTTAGTTTTACAAATTTTTTTGAATTTATCCAAAGAGGTTAACACTCTACAAAATTTTTAATTATAATAAACCAAAATCGAAAAAAAAGAAATATTTTTAAACTCATGAATAAAACTATGTGCTAAGATGCATTTTTTCCTCAAATTTACTACTTAATTTTCCTAAAAACACCAATAAATGAGAAAGTATTCGACCACCAAAAAACGGTACTTACGTATTAGCGTCACCGCAGCAGCAAAATTTGCACTACGCGAATCGCGCCATGATATAAAACAACAAAGATCCTTACGTATTTTATTTGAAGAAAAACGATTCTCGTGATTCACTTTTGGCTGAGGTGACGCTAATACGTAACTACCCCAAAAAACTTATGCTTCATTTCATAGCCCATATTATTTGAAATATATGATGAAATGTTTATTGATGGAGTGCAAAAATAAATTAAAAAAAGTAAATAAATTAATTACAAATATCCTGATGAAAATAATCAATACCACAAAAACTTTCGGAAAGCAGTTCATTTTTTCAAAACTTCGTCACTAGACAGTTATTTTCATTAGAGTTAAGCATAACGGATGTGGCAATCTATCTAGTGACGACAGCGATTTTGTTTCATCTAGCCGTAAGCAAATACGCTTATCATCAGATACTGACAAATATTTAATTAGTACTATTTTTAATATTTTTGATTAAAGTTTCTTTATTTCTCTTGAAGTTAATATACATCCGTTCCTATTTTTTTAATTTTAGTTATTAATTAAAACATTATGAATTTAATATGTTAATGTGTGTGTTAAATATATAAATGTTACATATGTGCAAAAACTTGAGGTGTTGATTTATCATCCTTTTTACTCATTTTTTTGAATTAAATAACACTGTTTCATCTTCCACAGTTTTAGGAAACTGAGGAATTCATCAATTTTTTTTTTATTGTGTACTCTTTTTGGTACTTACGTATTATCGCAACCTATTGGTGACATTATATGAAATCAAGCAAATGATTGTCAATTTAGCGCATACGACACATGCGAAATTGGGATTGCCAACCTGGTGAGTTATCTTGAATGTTGGCTATTGTTGCGCTATATATAATATGTTAGTACTACAGAACAGAGACTTAAGCTGCGCGCTAATTTTGTGATCAAGTCTTTACTAGCCTTTACTGTTTGAAAATACATTTAAGAGTAAGAACAGTTCATCATAAGTACTGTGGGTTCTAATATATAAAAAAAATTATTCTTACAAGATACTTTTATTTCAAATATATTTTATGCTTTTATTTTTCCTTAAGCAGAGCAAAATTAAAGATTTTTTAATGAAATTTACACAATCTCATATATTTGTCTTTTTCAGTCATTTTTATTTATAACTAGAAAGGGTATCCCCTGTCCTCCTAAGGCGGACCAACCATTATTACACAACTAATAGACAAGTGTTTATACTTATAGCTCAAATTGTAAAACCAATTTACATGCATTATGTGTTGTTACTAATGCCACCTGATCGGCAAAGGCCAGATCAAGGCCCACGAAGTACATCATGGCAAAGGGCTAAGTGACACCTGTCGTTATTCGTAGCTTTGAGCACAATACAGGTGACAGAACGATTTAGCTCGGTATGTATTATGTAGATGTATTAATTTATCTTTGATGTGCTCCCATGATAGGAAAACAACATTGTCTCCAAAGATTAACAGGTATACAAAAAAAAGTCACAATCTGTTTGGCATTACTTTTGGCGACCATTTTCGATGACGTGGCAATGATATGGAAAATTTTCTGTGTCAATTTGCGCTGTCCTGGTCCATGCCTCTGTTTTACCATGTTCAGCTTATCAATTTTGTAAAAGTTATAGTTAAAAATACATTACACATTAGCAATAAAAAGTTTGTAACAATATTATTTAAAAAAAATAAAATGTATTATTCAAACTTTTTTCTTAAGGCATTTTTTTTAAGTTTTAGATATGTAATATGTTTTTAAACCTATTTTATCAATAAAACTGGTCAACTTACAAATAATTCAGATACTCTATTGAATTTTAATTTAAATAACCGCGTTGACATCTCGATTTCTTACACAAATAATGCTAACATCGCAAAAAGTCGTATAGCCTCAGTTAAAAAAAGTTTGCGGTACTTACGCATTAACGCAACCTATTGGTGACATTATATGAAACGAAACACCTGGTTGCCAATTCAGTGCGTACGACACATAAGAAGTTGGGGTTGTCAACTTGACGAGTTATTAATAAAGTTGGAGATTGTTGCAATAATATGTAAGTACTAAGTTTGCTTTAGGTACGGAAATCAAACATCCTCAAGGACTTTTCGTATTTTCAAAATATTTTCATTCTAAATTTGTTCAGAGTATTCAAATGAAAACAAAGGTTTTTAGTTGAATACTCTGTGAACGAATGAACAAAACAATGAATGGACATTAAAGTGTTTTCAGATTTAATTTAGAAAAATATGAGAATGTTCTTAGGGATTAGCAAAATGAAAAACGCTGCTGAGTGCCACGTATTCAAACATAAATGCCAGTACATACAATAAACACGGCAGGTTGAGGAATGCTTTCAGCGGTACCAAACCAGGTTTTCAGCAGCAAGACAACATCTCATCTGTTTATAGCACGAAGAGAAATCCAAAAACATGTATTAAAGAGAGAGAGACTGTGAGCTTTAAAATCCTTATCAAATACCAAAAATAGGCCATATTTAAGTTATTTATCATTAAGGCTACACAGTACCTTACGAATTTCAAATGTACCATGAAAAATATTATTTATTCATTTATTTATTACATTTTCCTGTGGCCCGTATCATTGAGAAGCTTGCCACCAAATAAGATAACTAATCAGATAAGATAACGAATTAGTTTTTGAGATATTTAAAGTTTTATAAGCTTAGGTTTGTGGGCTTCTATTTCCTTTTAAAGCATTTTTTTCACTCCTAATTGAATTAAATAAAAATATTTTTAAGCACTCCTTCACTGTGAAATATGGTTATTAATTTCAATTTTCAGTACTAAATTCACTTTTGCTTGATTATGTTTAGAGTATTTTGAGTTCTCATAGTTACTTAATTAAGATTAATTTCAAGGCCAATTTTTGTTTTAAAAAATAGTTTATATAACATAGAAGATTTTTCGTTAATTTTTTCCTGTTGTGAAAATGTCACGGCCAAAACTTTTTCAGGTTGCGATGAAAAACAATGTTAGGAAAAGATGGGATACTACAGAAAATGATGTATTGAAAAACCAGCCCTTCGCTAACACTGCAATAAGACTTCCAAATACAAGTATTCTCACTACAATTATTGCAGATAAAGTGAATATTTCCATTATGTACAAAACTACATTAAAGTAAACGTATTGTAGTGGTATATTATGGTATTTCAATTCTTATTGGGCTTGCTAAAACTTTCCTTAAAAGTTGTTAAACTTCCCCAATTTAAAACTAAAAAAATTAAAATTTATCTACAAACCAGATGATTTTAGCTTAAATTATTATCATTATTATGTTATACAGAAATGCTTTGCGTTTCAAAAAGTTTGTGAAAATATTTTTTTTAATATTAGGCTGGATAATTGGTCGTCGTAAAGAATATAATCAATATTTTTTACAAATATATTTCGAATTAAAAAAAATGTTTTTATTCATAATTAATTAAAGTAGAGTGTTTTGATATAGAACATATAAGTTGGAAAATAACATATTAGAAAATTAGAGCTTTACAGCCATTATAGGTTTTCGTTTTATGCCTTTGCATGCTTTAAATGCGTCTTTCTCAGACTTCTAATTTTGAAGATGTTTTATAATACCTAAGGCTTTTTATCTGTTCAGCATAGAGTCTTGAAATGTTTTGTAGATACTCCCAAACGTATGTTCTATACAAGTTAGTATGCGTTTAAGTCTGAGATTTCTGGTTATTTTTTTAAAAAATGCTGAAGTCAATATTTTAAAAATTTTCGTATTTTTTCCAAATTTAGCTATAGAAATAATAATCAAAAGTCAACAAGAGAACAGATTTTCAAATCCATACTAGCATTTGTTTGCAATAATCTATGAAACATAAATCGCTTAAAACTACTAAAAAATTTTAAAAATTGGATATTTTATAAAAGTTTGAAAAAACTTCAAACATTCGTACTTTTTTAAAATTGTAAAATAATAGCTGGTCAAACTGACTTTATGCTTCCAGAATCAACTTAATAATATAATCTGAATGTAAAACATAAATTTTTTTTTTTTACTGTTACTGTCTCCAAAATATTTTTTTTGAAAAAGGGTGCTGTGTAATCTTAACAAGAAAGACTACAGAGGGTATTAACTTAATATTTGTATAAGCTTTTCCGCCAAATAATTGCAAAACTTCGCCAAAGGGTGATAGTATTCATTAGACTGGCCTCTAACGATCTATTCGATGCGATTTCAAAACGAGTACGTACCGATATCAAATTAGACAGACTACAACACGAATTGAACTCCTTTACCAATTCCGTTTATAAGAAAATTATTAAACTGGATTCAGTCATTCCCTTCCCTCAAGTCTGAACCTAGACCTGTGAAGCTCACTATTTTTCACGAACTTAATGGAACCAAAAGAAAAAAATCCGGAGCAGTAAAAGCAGAAAGGCACACACACATATGCTATATATATATATATATATATATATATATATATATATATATATATATATATATATATATATATTTGTACATATATGTATATACATATACAGTTGACCCTCTGTTTTTGAAGCTGCTAAATCGCGAAACAAAGATCACTAAAAAGATCGTGAAAAATTCATTAAATAGAGATTCATCTACCTTCTTAGAATATTCTAGGTTCCAGGAAAACTTCACAAAATAGAGGTTCGTAAAATGAAGGTCCAACTATACATACACGTAAGTATCTATACATATATCCCCGTTCCAAATATTACAACAGCAATATGATATAAAATGAATATTTATCATGCGGAACTCTAATAAATTACAAGAATATAAAAAATCAACAACACTAAGCTGCCTAAGTCTGCGTGCGTATAATGATAGTCAATTGTTAACTTTTTAAAGTAATAGTTAATTGTAATAAAATACTTTATAACAATTACATGAACTTATTAAATATTAATATTGTTGCTGTTGTGTGATATTGTTTCGCTGTAATCGGGACAGGGTCCTTCATTCTTTTTGATGATTACATTGTATCTGGAACGTCTGAAACATCTCAGACAGTGAAGTGTTAGCAATTGAGAATAATTCAATTAAACAGCATTAATAAATTCATCCCAGCACAATGGATCGGCCGAGGAGTAATCTTAGAATCACGAGCTCCGGAAGCACTCCATTCTTGAATCAAAAGCACGTTGACTTTCGAAATGAAACGTAAAAAAAATCAAACAAGGCCCTTTATCTGGTGAAAAGATAGTTAAATAAATATATTGTTGTGATTTATTCTGTTCTCCATATGCCGCGGCAAGTGAAACATATTTCCTAAAACATCAACATCCGGGAGAACATTGTTTTTTCTTATCCTTGGAATGGTATCCTTGGATGTTTCTTAGTGTTACATTAATATTTTGAAATGTAAATTTTTACTGACAGAAAAGTCTGTGGGCAGTTTGCAATCCCGAATAAATAGGACCAAATACAGTTTTCTTGGGGGAGGTCTTTTGAAGAATGCTTTGATTCCTCTTGCTTCTCATATCCCAAATTTCTCATTTAGAGCGTTACGATATTAGTAAGTTAAATAATTATAGAAAATTGATAAAAATGGAGCAAAACTGCATCATTTTTCAAAAAATTAAATGCAATGCGTGAAAAAAGATGTTTTTTTATTTAAATTATTACTTTTTTTCTTTATTTAGCTAGAGAAAAGGCAACTTTTCTAGAGTATAACGGTATAAAAAGGAGACACAATATATTTTCTTGTCCACCCTTAGATTCGTATATACACAATGTGTAAGTAAAATATGTGTTTAGCCACAATGGAAAGACATACAAACATATACAATTTACAAATATATTTATTCGAACCATAAGTAACTTGCCTCGACGAAATATTTAGAAAAAATAATTTGTTCTTCAATTATATAAAAAATCGGAAATATTAAATGTTCTAATAGTTTATGGAATACATGACATTTCAACAAAAGGTGTTCTCTTAATAGTTTAAAGTCGACATTCTATATAGCATCGTACCCACGTTTAACCATCGACATAATTAATGTTTGTAATATATCTTGTTCTAAGTTGTTACAAGAACTTTAAATGGCTGTTTTCAAGGCATTCACTGAATAAAATTACCATTCATTTTTGTATACCTTCCGATACACTCACACACATAAGGCCCTCCATTTTCGAGAGGGTTTAGATCAGGACTCATCGGTTGCCACTCAAGAACAGCAATATTTTTTTAGTTTAAGTAATTTTTCGTAGCACTGGAGGTTCGAATGGCAACATTATCAAACTAACATGCCCAAATTCGTCCCCCTATATTTTTTGAAAATGGCATAAGATCATTTTTTAGTGTATTTACATGTTTAAAAGAGCTCTACCAACCATCTAAAAAGCCCAAGTGCACATGATCATTGAAACAGAAAGCCACTCACACCATCACAGGTCTACCACCCCTCCACTTTTCCTACTGAAACAGCCCCTGGGCTCTTCTCTTAAATCATGCGAATACTTTATATTCCCAAAAGAACCATGGCCGTTTTCTATTTTTCATTGCTGAAAAGGATAGCCATCATTTATCATTATATTATACGGTTTGAAACCTATTGTAATCTATACTCATGTCCATAAATTGAGGATAATTCAGAATCACACAGAAATCGAACTCTAAAATAAAAATTTCACCTGTAGAATTATCACACACATCTTGAAGAAGAATATGCAAATTACAGGAAACCACCAGATGGTGCGGATAGTACGTCACAATGACGAGAGTGTAAGAGAGGAGTATATAAGAAATGGTGGCTAAGAAGTAAAATTGTTCGCAAGCGATTTAAAAGCCTTTCAGTGCAATAACCTCATAGTTATGGCACAAAGGAAGCATTTGGATGATTTTTTACGTGGTAGAATTATTGGACGACTGGAATGTAGACGTACCCAGCTGGAAGAATCTGAGGAACTTGGAATTACCCAGAGTGTCATCTCCAGGCTTTGGCAAATATTCTAAGATGATCGTAATGTGAGTAGATGTTACAGCACAGGTTGCCCCCGAGTTACAACGCCGAATGAGGACCGGTATATATATATATTTGGCAGTTACTGCCAAAAGAAACAGACGGAGAACAGCATCAGACCTGTCTCGTCAGCTCTCTTCAGCTACCGGTACGACAGTTTCAAGGCAGACCGTGTACAGACGCTTGGGGCACATTGGTCTATATGCTCGTAGGCCTGTCAGATGTGTTCCACTTACCGCAACTCACTGTCCCCTGCGATTAACCTGGAGTAGAGGGCATGCATTGTGTACACTACAACAGTGGTCTTGTGTGATGTTTTCCGACGAATCCAGGTTTAGTTTGCAGTTTGATTCTCGTCGGACTTTAATATGGATAGTGCCAGGTACCCGTTACCACCAAGAGAACACCATTGAACGACACCGTTACGGTGGTGCAGGATGGCTCGTTTGGGGAGGAATTATTCTTGGTTCCAGAACTGACCTGCATGTTCAGAGTGTAACGATGACAGGCCACATATATCGGGGTATCATTCTGGAACAACATGTACGTTTGTTTCGGGGTGCCATGGGTGCTGAATTTCTGTTTATAGATGACAATGCCCGTCCTCACCGTGCAAACATTGTAGACGAATGCCTTCAATCGGAGGATATCACCCGTATGGATTGGCCAGCATACTCACCGGACTTGAATCCAATAGAGCATGTGTGTGATATGCTTGGCCGATGAATTGCAGCCCGTCAACCCCCTCCCACCTATCTATCGGAACTTTGGAGGGCATTGCTTGATGAGTGGTGTAATATTCTCCAAGATCAGACTGATAATTTGATACTCAGCATGCCTAGACGTTGTAAGGCCTGTATTGCATCGTCCGGGAGACATACTCCTTATTAACCATTGTTTCCTACACTCCTCACTTAACTGTAACTGAGTGCGCCAGACTTTCCACTCCTCACTTAACTGTAACTGAGTGCGCGAGACTTTCCCGCTTTCCTACCCCAACTGAAACTTTTTGGAACCCCGTACAGGGACATTCTGTAAACAGAAACGCAACGGAAAGACGCAAGGTCTTGTCCGCATCTATCCGCAGCACCTTCAAAGGTGTAATTTTCATTTAACCGCATTATCACCTTTTAGTGTAAACTTTAACTGTAAATATTTATTTTCTTGTAATATAAACATAAGTACTATCTCCATCTCTGGATATTATTCGAACTCAACCAACGGCATCAACCATCATACTAACCATATTATACTGTTTTTTATAAATAGGTTCTTTTTGAAATTTGCTCCAGGGAGTAAAAATCGCAAATTTTATTAATTATGTCAAACATATAGCATCTTTTTTGCTCTTTACCTTTTGTTTAATAAATAGACTTTACAAATAAGTCAAATGTGTTTTGCTTATGTCTCTTTCCTTGCCTGAAATTCATTATCCTTAATTTATGGACATGAGTGTATTACAAATGTGAAACTTTAAGAGTGGCAATGGTTGAGATATTTTTGCGTCGATCCTATAGCCAGTTCTTTAATTCGTTTGTGAACAGTGATCTTGAAGGTTTGAAAAAGGAAGAACAATGCCATCGATATTTCTTAACTTTAAGATTTGTTCCCTTTCAGATGAGAAAAAATCAAATACGTAACAAATTGTGTGTGGATGTGAGTACGAAAGAACATTGCACTTAAATGTAATCAAAATATCGAAACATTAATAGTAATTTTGACTCACTAAGTGCATAAACGTAATATTAGAACTGGAGATTAAGTTCTAATTTACACTTACAATGTAAAGGCAGTTGTAAGAAATAATTTAGAGACATTTCCGCTCGCTTTAAGACAAAGAGATCTGTATCTCTTATCTATGTATTATTCACAATAGATAATAACTTTATTAGCTACAAAAAGCAAGAAATTTAAAGTGTCCCAGAACCACATTCGTGATCTTCAACGGAAACTTCATAATTTACCGTGAATCCGACCATGATACGTGACTTTGAAAGCCCTAGATTCTTATTTAGGAAAAGGAAATAATGTCGACAGTAAGAATAAAGATACAAAAATTCAATTTTGTCTAAGATAGTCAAAGAGAGTACAATGGATTATAAGCGACTTAACCTATCATCTTTTGAATCATCATATAAAAAAGGTGACATATTTAAACTTTCCTACAAGTTTTCATTCTATGTCAAGTAAGAACTCAGATTTCTAAGCGATTTATGACTTTGTTCTAATGTAAAAGAACAAAATTTATACTCAGAGTTCTTTTTTAGTAAGAAAAATAAAAATATAGATTAATGTCTCCGTATATCCATTGTTACGCCTCCTCCTACAAACCCAATCATTCTATAAGAGTGTAATTTTTTCACTTTAACAAGTTAAAATTCGTTTTAATTCTACAATGTTAGAAATAACATATACAATAGCTTCTTTCCCCTTACAAAACGATAGAAACGTTTCTTAAATATGAATTCGTGTTTTGTGTGACAGTCACTTAGACTACACAAATACTTGATTTAAAGGTATCGATAGTATGTACCAGGGATAACAGATATATACTTCTAGATGTAATCGGGTTTAATTTCTTAAGGATTTATTTTCTTAAAGCTTTTTTTTCCCTCAAATTTTTAAGTAGAGTAAAATAAATCATACAGTATAAAAGTTTTTTCAAATACGCTTATAATGTATATTACAACTAGAAACAAACTGAGACGATCCCCCTCTAAAAGTTGTGTTCCCCTAAAATTTGAGAAGCAAACAATGGCGATTGGTTTCATAAGTCTAACTATATTAATTATTAGAGCTAAAACTTTATACAATCGCAATAACTGCCTTATGTGGTCGCGGTAGCCTTGTGGTCATGTTCGCAAACTCGTGACCGGCATGCAATGAGTTCTAGCTCTTGTGCCACTGAAAACCCGCCGTGTAGGGGGATGATGCACGTTAAATCTGTCGAGAGCTCAAATGTCTTCCCGTTGATGTGGAAGTTAGGAGCGGGGGAGCCAGCTTAGAAGTCGTCCTTGTCACCTGACCATGGTTCAAAATTACGAGATCCATCGCCAAAAGCCCTCGAGTAGTTGGATAGTGCGAGGTTAATATTCACTCACTCTATAACTGTCTCATTCTTTTACTGTGGTATATGTGCCTCGTTAAGCGTGTTATACGAACACAATCACAGTTTTCTCGCTGAATTCTACGTATTTTAAGTGGGGTATGTATTGCATTAATACATTTACACACATTAAACACATTTTATATAAGGAAAAAGTACACTGGTTGAAACAGAAATATGTAAAGAAAATCAGTAATATTAAAAAATGTGGCACTGACCATATGCTCTAGTGAAATAAGAATATCATACTAATTAAACACTAATTTTCTTTCTGAAAAAGAGTTTCTAATTTAGGCTTCATTATTTAGCTTTATATAAAAAAAACTATTTAACGCGATGTATATGTGCAACAACTTTTATCTATTCAACCAAAGATTCATAGAATCATTTGTAATCTCCTACTAACTAATTTATCATTCTGCTGAGCTAAAAAAAATACCGCTATTGTTATAAAAATATCAGAAACTTTAAATTATGTATTTCACTGTGATTTGACGAATTTGAATTAATTTGAATTAGGATCAATTTTTTTAAAAAATTTTACAGCAAACAAGTGGTACTCTTTTTTTTTTTTTTTTTAATTTTGATCAAATTTCTATTATGAAACTTGAGATAAGTTTGATCCAAGCACCATGTCAATTATTTATCAATTTTTATTTAGCAGCATGTCCTTCATATTCCATTCAATGAATATCGGCGAAATTTGAGTCTGGAAAACACATTCCACCAACCATTATGTCCAGTGGCGTAACGGAGAACATTTGGGCTCCCCTGCAAAGTCAGGCTTTGGGCCCCCACGTTGAATTTTACAAAGGTGGTGTCTGTCACCCCCCGACTTATATAAAAACACCACCCACCCGGTGGTGTCTTGGTGTCTGTCAGGCTTTGGGCCCCTTTAGAACCCTGCCCCCGCGATGTGACGATGTACGTTACGCCACTGATTATGTCGCAGCTCTTTCAATTGCAATGCAATCCTTTCAAAATAAATAAATTTATAAAACATTGAGACAAATTTTTTAAATGGAACACTTTAATTAATTTGTATGAATGTCATTGTACAAGATACGAGTTCAAATACTAAATGTAAAATATATGTTGTTTACGTATAGGAATAGTTTTGCTGCCCTGAATGATATAAAAATGAATTACTGGCACTTATAGCAACATTGTTTAACCAGCTCTTCCCCGAAAAATTGAGCTAATATATTGGGATATGAAAAATAGTCGTGTAAAAAATAAACTGTTTATTCCGTATGATTCTTACCACTAACCAACCAGCATATCTCTCACAATAGAGAAACGAACTCATAAACTTGCAGCTCGTGCTAATTGCAATATTTGTCATTTCCTGGACAATTATTCTTTTTTGACAAGGCTTATTGGGGACGCGGGAGACACCTTGGCGACAAGTGCGGAAGGCTAAAATTAGCATAGAAGATGAACTTCAGCAGACAATGACCTGAGTCATGATTACTTTTGATTAGTTATCACGAAGAATCACTCACCATGTAATGATAAGTTTTTTCCCATCCGAATGTCAAATGCATAGAGGGTGTAATCGTCATAAATTATAGATTTAGGAATGGTTTATGCATGGTTATGCTACCGAGAACGTTAGCCGTTTTTATTTAAGTGATACGATATGAGGATTCATGTTAAAAGGATAATATTTTTTTTCTTATATTAGTAACCATGAGTCGGTCATTGATTTTACCGTATTATATTACTTGTTTTAAGGAATTGGAATAAAAATTTACAACAATAGTTAAACCTAAAAAAAACTTTGATACAAAAAATTAATTTTCGGTCGATAAAGCATAAACAGAAATAAAATAGATACAGTTAACATAATTTAATCTTTGATTTTTTTAAAAAATAATATGAAAAGTACACTGAAGTGCCACTAAATTAGGGATAGCAAGGACTATATGCAAATTGTGTAGCGCTGCGCATCATTTATGGGCAAGTGAAGGTGCTGGGGTAACTGCTTATATAAGGCGTACTGTGATTTTTTTTTATTCTGAATTACCACCTGCTGAACCATGTTCACAACGCAATGAACCTCAGTTCCAGATAGGAGGCGAAGTAATGTGTTCACGTCACAGTTCTAACATCCAAGTCTAAATGGTCTAATTCTGAATTAGTTGTTGGAATTGCCAGTATGGGTAAACTGCCTGATTTAGACGCTTCGATCATGGGCAAATCGTAGGTGTGCGACGCATGGGTCGTTCAATTTCCGAAATCGTCAGACAGCTATGATTCTCAAGGTCGGCAATGCCAAGAGTATACCAAGAATACATGGATAATGGACAAAAAACTAGCGATCGGGCAAACTGCAAAGAACAACTAGCCTTGACAGTGTGTGGTGTGGGACGGCTCAGGCCGACTGTGCGTTGCCAGCGCGAAGCCATACATTAGCTCAAATTACCACCCAGTTGAACGACGGTATCAGTTGAACAGTCAGTAAATGGACTTTGCACCGTTCGCTTCAACGAATGGATTTCGGCAGCCGTCGACCTACGAGAGTACCATTGCTCAAGGCTTGCCACTGTGCCGCTTGTCTTGCCTGGACTGGAGAGCACAGAGACTGGAGTGGAAAAGAGTAGCACGGTCTCCATTCCGACTACTTAACGCCGACGGGAGGCTGAAATTATGGCGTCAAGCTCATGAAGCCATGGATCCTGCATGCCAAATTGGAACTGTACAAGTCCATGGTGGCTCAATCATGGTCCATGATCTTTTTTCGTGGCACTGCTTGGGATCTTTGGTGCGTCCTCAATGAAGTTCGGTACGTAGGGTTGATGGGTAATCACCTCCATCCGTTTATGTTGCTCTGTTATCTGCACGGTAATGGAGTTTTCCAGCATGTCAACTGTACCTCTCACAAGTTTCGGTTGGCTACTGGCTGGTTGGATTCTCTGACTTTTCTGTCATAAATTGGCCACCTAGAATCACAGACTTATATCCTATTTGGCACCTTTGGGGTGTTTTGGAACAAGGCGTGTAAGGTCATCACACATCACCATCGACCCTTACTGAATTATGGACAGCTTTAGCCAATATTTGGCAAGTCATTTCCCTGGAACCTTTCCAGAGACTTGTATAATCTATGCCTCGCCATGTAGTAGCCGTTATCAAGGCCAGAGGAGGCCCAACTCATTACCAGGTAGGAATCCCTAATTCAGTTGCACTTCAGTGTATATTCACTCTTAAATATTCCCTAATCATGTGTGTGCATTGGTTAAAGCTTTCAGTTCTTAATGAAAAGTATAAATTATTTTGAGTGATATCTTTTAATACAGGTCTCATTCTGGATTTATTCAATTCTGACGTTACACTGACACTGAAAAAACAAATTTGAAGAACGTTCAGACTGTATTTAGCTTAAACTGTAACTAAAACTCATTTACGTCTCAATTAATTCATGGGGTTACGATTGTATAGTGGTCATAGTCACGAACTTGCGGCTGGCGTGTTATGAGTTCTAGCCCTAGTGTCATTGAAGACCTGCCATGTAGAGGCCTGATGTACGTTAAATCTGTCGAAAATTAACATCCTCCCATTGGTGATGTGGGAAAGTTTGGAGAGGGGGTGCCATCTCATGTTTCCCTTATCACGGTTCAAAATAAGGAATACCGTCGTCAATAACTCTCCTATTGTTTTATAGTGCGACGTTAATAAACACTCACTCATTCAAGCACTCCATCAGAAAGGCATAGCGTACACAAATTGGCAGGAAAAAATGGCTCTATATTGGAAAAAAAGTGAATTACAAACTATGTAAAATGTATATTACTGTTGTTATTGTATTTCTCTGAAGATATCTTTACTTTGAGGCCCAGTGGTAGCGTATCGCGCTCCCACGCCCCAGATCTAGGGCTCTATCCTCGAGCTGGGTAAGGTCGACTTAGCCTTTCATCCTTTCAGTGGGTCGATAAATGAATACCAAGCTTGCTTGGGGACTAAACACTGAGGGTTTCGCTTCAGGCTGACCATCTGCTCATGTACCTCAGCGCCCAAAGATCACGTATACTGAGGTGCACACAGTAGGCCTTGGCTCTCATGGGCTGTAGCGCCACTGAGCTTAGCTTATCTCTACTTTAAAAATATAATACATTATCGATTGATATAAATATTTTCTATCATGCTTTGTACACAAGCATGTAATAAATGGCTCTTATTTGTTTCCAAGGCAGCTCATTTGAGATATAGATTATGCCAGTGGCGTAACGGAGAATATTAGGTCTCCCTGCACATTCAGGTTTTGGGCCCCAAGCCCAAATACGTACTAGATGTCAGTCAAGTTTCAGCCCCCTAGAGTCCCTGCCCCCCGCAATACGGGGGTGTACGTTACGCCACTGGATTATGCGATCTCTTGACAATAATAATGTACTACAGCATATCCTCACATAATTTTGCCACATACTTATTCAGTTAATTTGATGTTTATTTAGATCTCTATTCTGGCAATAGGGCCGTGGGTAGCCTAGTGGTTAGAGCATCTGACCGGAAGGCTTGGGTTCGATGCCCGATGCCACCAAATACCCTCCGAGTACACACGGAGTACGTGCTCGTTAAATCAGTGGGTCCGAAGTCTTGTGGGCTGAGTCATGAGCGCAAGGGACTGGAAAATTTATCCCCCCCATATAGTTCCATGCAGAATTTGTGGATGTGGAGATAGGTGGTGTCGCCCTCTATCTTTCCTTCGGGGAATTTCGCCGAGCTAAATCGTACTGTCACCTGTATGGTGCTCAAGGCCAACGACAGGCGTACTTCTAGCCCTTGCCACGATGAATTTCGAGGGCCTCGATCTGACTACGTCAGACAGATGGCATTAGAAACAACAGCAACAACATATTGGCAATAAATTTCAGGCTTGAAAGAGGTATAATAGGTATGAGTGAGAAATATTTGTATGGGAAATTTTAGCTTCACTTTAACAAGCTACTGAGCTTCACGAATGTATTTAGAGTTTCTATGCCACAGGTAAAAGATATATATTATAAATAATAAGTGTGATTCTGAATAATTTCTAATGTTTCATAAGACACAAGAGTTTTATCTAACTTTGTGAGGGCTGTGGTAGCTGGTGGTCAAGGTCAAGAGCTTTTGGGCGGAGTGTCACGAGTTCGAATCCTGTTCTGATGAAAGCCGCCATGTAGAAAAGCTGATGCTCGTTAAAAATGTCGAGACCCTCCCATTGACGTGGAATCTTAGTTTGGAGAAGGGAATTCCAGCTCAGGTGTCGTCCTCGTCACTTTCCCGTGGTTCAAAGTTACGAGGTTCGTCGACAATAAACCTAGTATTGCTTTATAGTAGATGTGTGTTAAATAATTCTCTCTCTCTCTCTCTCTCAACTCACATCAAATTTAGTATGTGCTGTTTTATATAATACTTGTAGAACCTTTTCTAGATCACCTTAATCCTATGATTTTTTTAAAAGATCATTTTTTTACAAATTCTTTATTTCTTTAAAATCTCTTCCCTGTTTTATCTATATATATATATATATATATATATATATATATATATATATATATATATATATATATAAATGGATGTTTGTGAAAATGGACCTCTCTTCTCTCCAACACCGTTCACAACCCATCACTAAGAAAATTGGCATATGTGTATGTAATTTTTGTGGAGAAGGTTTTTGTATTATCCTCTTTGTTGCAACTCCCCATCAGGTAGAGCTACAGCATATCAACTTCTGCAATGTTCAATCAATCACGAAGTTGCCAAAATGGTCGCCAAAAATGACGCCAATTTGGCTCTATCGCCAACATTTCTCTATGTTTCCATTGAATCGCCGTTATAATGTAAGGGACGGCGTTGCTTGCAAATATTACAATTTTAACACAAAAAAGTACAACAGAGAGTAATATTAAGGTGTTACACACCCAGATATAAATTATTTACACTATTTTCAGCATTCATTACACACAATTTGCAACAATGTGTTACTTTTGCGGAGCAGAGATCCGCTTAGAAAGGTGTTTTCAAAAATTGCCCCTTAAGGGAGTTACGGTGGCGTTATGAATAAAAAATATTCCTTTTTAACATCTATTTGACCCACAGGCTTAAAATTTAGCAAATATGGCTTTTTTGTTCAGTTGAGGTATGCAAAAAAGCCTTTTTTTTTTGTTTAATTTGCAATTGACGTAAAATTAACATTAAAAACTCCTTTATCATTCAATCTGTATTGTTAAACTTTTCAATTCACCCGTGCGAAGAACGGGTATACCAGCTTGTTTTGTATAATACTCGTCAGTTAGAAAGCTTTCAAGCCTTTCTATTGGAGTCGTAAAAATAAGAACATAAGGAAGATAAAATAAAAAGCACAGCACACACGAATGCTTCCTAATTTTCAATCAACCGTTTCTTATCTAAGCAATGAAAGAAGTCGCGAAGTTAACGTTATGTTGAGTGACCTCATGAGCTCACTCAGAAAGAAGATATCGTCACTTATGAAATCAACAACAGAAACGCTCACGTTTGGTTAACTTAGATAATAACACATCTAGACACTAAACTGCACTTTTTTGTTTATATTTGCATAGATTCGTCTTATTTAAGTCTTTATCACCATGAAAATGCGGTCGTAAACAACATCCGAAACACTTGTTTAACAACATACGAAATCGTTGCTGCATTTGCTTTGGAGCGTTTGATATGCTGTAATATCATCGTATGAGCAAATAAAAATAATTAAAGCTAAGCTGCACGTGCTATTTTACATTTTAATTAACGTATCTAAAAGAAAGAATTATTGTCACACTTTTTAATATTGTATTATACAGATTTTTCGTTCATCTTCTGTAGAAATGTATTGTCACACTTTTTAATTTTCTAATTATGCATATTTTCGCTCATCTTCTTTAGAATTATTGTATCACTTTTTTAAAGTTTCATTATTCAGATTTTCATTCATCTTCTGTAGAATTAGAATTGTAGAATTGTTGTTTAATGTTGCATTGTATAGAATTTCGTTCTTCTTTTTTAGAATTCTCAAACGAATTAACTTTAACGTTTCTTAAGATATAGAAAAAAAAAGGGGGGATATATTGAAACTCGTCTGTAGTTCATTTGAATTTAAATACGGTTTTGTTGTGTGTGTGACTCTCGGAACAGGGATCTAGAAATAACCAATTTTTTATGATTGATGAAAATAGTTCTTTTATAGAGACTGTTCGTAAAAGATGTAATAAAAATCATTTTTTGAAGGAATAATTTAAAGTTCTAAAGAAAAGCTATGTAAGGAGTGCATTGAGCTAAGCTGATTTATCATGCATAATTATCTAGATTTTTTTAGAGCAATAAACAACAGGTACACAATATAAGACATAAATCGAAAATAGTATGATATATAGAGGGTCGTTCATACTTTTTGGAGACGATTTAGATACTTAATTTTTATCTATAAATTCCGTATTTTTTGTGGAGATTTGCTTTTATCTGATAGCCGTGATTCTTGAGAATAGCTCTAACTCAAATTTTCCATAAAAGTATACTTTTTCTTAGTACTGTCATGCCAATTTTACACCATTCCTGTTGAACTGTTTTCCTAAGTCCGTTCAGTATTCTTGGATGTCGTTTTCTTAAGGCTGATTTTAATAAACCGAAAACATAAAAGTCTAATAGAGAAGCTTCAGGGGATTTTACAGATAGCCCCCATCAAATGGGATACACATTATTCCTGTGTTTCTGATTCTTTCTTTGCTGAATAAGAGCCAGTTGACATATACGTGTGACTAGATGCCTTGTTCATATGAAGTTCAACTTTATCAACATCCTCTCCTTATAAGGCTGGAATTTCTTCTTCATAAATTGCTTCTAAAATGTTCTGCTGATAGCAGGGTGTGTGAATTAATTCTGGTTTTACTTGAGACTTTTTTATTTTTAATTTGCAGTTATAACAAAACCCTGCAACTATCATGAATCCCTTTTAGAACTGTACACTGACGAAGCCATTTCGTGCGATCGTTCCCGTCTGTTGAACAATAGAAAATTGATCTTCTTATATTACACAGTCACTTAAAAATACCCATACCCTCATCGAGTGGTACCACAAATTTCTATTTTTCAGCAGCTATATGTTTTTCATATAATTGTTTACAATTTGCTTTTCCTTGAGCAAAATGTTTTGGCAGAAGCGCATGAACTTTGGGTTTAAAGATCTTTTTTAACATTAAATATTTATCAATCATTTTACTTACAGTGCCGGAAGACATTCCTAGTTTCGTTGCAATGAAACTTTGAGTCGGCAGATTTTCTTTTACGATCAGAGACTTCATTTTCTTGGTAGTTGCTTGCTGCCTGCGTTTGAACAGTCTTAGGATAAGGTTTCGTGGTTATATTTTCATTTACCGAGTACCGGAACGAGTACAGATGTTCAGTACATAGACTCAGGACTCAGACTTCTCTTTTACATGCGGAACTTCTTATGAAGAAACACCAACTTCCGCTACTAATGACTCGCCATGATCCTGTACAGTTCTGCTCCACAGTCGCTACTGTATTTCCATCTAAGTGGCTCAACCTAACTAACATGACATCAAATAAGGCTGATGCCATTCCTGAAGAGCTAAAATCCTGCGCTCTGAAAAGGATTGAAAAAAGATATCCAGAGCAAATAAGTTGTTCCATATCTACACTGACTGCTCATACCTGCCAGAAACAAACGAAGCTTGCGCGGGATGGTTCTATCGGCTGTTTGAGGGCTCAATGGCCGTGGGAAAGAACACCACCAACTACGATGGTGAGGTCTTGGCTGTTTGTGAAGCTACAACGCATTTACTATCTGCTGGTCTAGCTCCTGCAAAAGTTATCTTCTTCATAGACTCCCAAACTACAATTTTAGCTTTAAGCAGTAATACACCAACTGACTGCCTTAACACAATTCAGTGCCGAACTAATATTGGGGAGTTAATCTCATATGGCTGGACTGTGGCCTTACATTAGGTTCCAAGTCATGTTGGGATCCCTGGTAATGAGAGAGCATACCAAAAAGCTAAGCAGGGAGTCAAGTCATCCCAACCGGAAGCCCCCTTGACGCATATAAGATAATTATTTCCACATCCATTGACAAATATACTATCATGATCCAAATGACCAAGAACCTTGGAAAGCCATGGGATACTCTGGCCAATGTGGGCCCAATCCCGAAGTACCTGGAAAAATTCGAGGCTGTTGCCCGCTTTCGCCTAACCACTGGACATGACTTTTTGGGAGTATACCTCCACTTGCTTGGCGCGGCTGCTAACGAGGTTTGTCCACTTTGCGGTCATGTCAGAATGGATGGTGACCACTTGCTCCAATGCACTGAACTTGATAAATACCCGATTGGCGACATCGTCAGTCAGTACTGGGAGGCTCGGCGTCAAATGGTCAAGAAGCCAAGCACGGGCGTTGGATAAATAAAACAATAAATCATAGCATGCAGAGTATACTTATAAAAAGAGAGAAGTTTTTGTGTTCCACAATTATAAAATAAAAAATAGTGTACAAAATTTTCGTTTTTTAAGTATTCTGTTTAGTTATATACTATCAAAAATGTGTCTTTTTTTAACATTTTGGACAAAAAAATTGAACATTTAAGGGGTTAACGTGCATCGGCCTCCTCGACACGGCGGGTATTAGAATAAAGTGAAGCCTAGTCAGTCGTAGTCCTTTTCACTTGGATTATGGCTCAATAATATGAGGTCCGTTCCCAAAAGTCCTCTCATTGTTTCTAGGGAAGTAAGGAACATTTTCTTAAAGCCAAAGGTGATATTTCTTGAGAAAAAAGATAATTTAAGGAACTGAGAAGTGTTTGATATTTAGCAAATGAATATTTTAACAATTATGAACTTTTTAGACTAGACAAGATTTAATGATATTGGTGATTAGTATCATAAAAATTGCAAGAAGCGTCTCCAATAATCTTTATATCACTCCATAGTAAAGTTTTAGAAAAGGAAAATTCTTGGAACTGCTACTAAATGATATTTAGAAACCAAATATTCCCTGATCAACTTCTAAGAAATAAAGAGACTTGCATTTTGATTTGTATATTTGGGAATGTAGTAGATGAATTAAAATAAAACATTTAAGTCCTTTTTATCAATACGTAATAAAAATTATTTAAAGATGCTTAGGAAATTACTGTTTGAAAAAAAAAGTTATATAATGAATTATACGGAATTTCTCACATATTAGAGATATCACGAAGCTTTGTTCACCATCTGTGTAGTGAAGTTGTGCAAAACTTTTTGTCAATGGATCTTACAGAAAAAATTTGTGAGCACAAAATAGCTTGACTGAGTGAGAAGAAGCAGCCCTGTTTGTACACAAACGTTTATAAACATTTTGGAAATAATATCTTGGAGAAATAATATCTCTCTCAGTTACTTTTGAAAATACTTTTTTTTCTTTTACTTTTTTTGTCGGAATTTTTGGGAAAGAATTGAAAAATTCCTTTTCCCCAAATTTGGGAGACAAAAAGAAATATATTTTTAAATTATTCTAAGCATTTAATTTTTTTTATATATTTACTCTAAAAATGAATTAATCATCTTTGCTAGAGACAATATTATATTGTTTTATAGAATATTGACATATTTTAACTTCTATAATGAAGATCACCTAATTACCTATCAGAGTTTTGTATACCTATAAGAGTATCAGCGTCCGTAATTAATTTTACAAGCATAAAAAAAATTAAACTTTCATGCTATCAATTATCCGATCCTGTGTACTACCAAAGTCAAAACAAATCACGTTTTATGAAATAAAAACGGCATTGTAAATAAATCTAATGATCAGACATACATACAAAAAAAGAGGATAATATGACACACAGTAGCTGTTATTTTCTTTTTTCCAGACTTTATTTAAATTATCGTCGCTAAAATAATCTTTGACAGTTTTGTTATCAACATCTTTAGCACGTGCTTCATGAACTTGAGGATTTGAAACAGCTCTGTTGAGTAATTAAAGGCATTTTTTCCTTTGAGTCCAGAAAAGTTTGTTATGAAGTAAACACGGTCATAAATTTCCTGTTAGATCATTAGCATTAGTAGAACTCCATAACTCTGAATATAAAAGTGTTTGTGTAGCCTTAGTGCTACAGGCAAAATTTCCAGAAGGGGTACAAACTTATTAAATCATTATATATATATATATATATATATATATATATATATATATATATATATATATAATATATATATATGAGTTCATATATATATATATATATATATATATATATACTCATGAACATTGAAAATAGCGGCCCAAGAAGAAAGCATCGGATTAAAATGAAATTTAATACACATAATGACACAAATGAGAGATTCACTTGATCTCAAAAACAAGACAATTAAACGAATACAGGGTGTGCAATGACACAAATACTGGGCAACTTCAATAGCGCGTTGGACCATCTCCAGCTGCAATACATGCCGCCACACGGTCGGGCATTGAGTTGATTAGACACCTTATGTTGTCCTGAGCAGATGGGCCCACAAATCTTGAACAGCCAACTCTAAATCATGTACAGAGTGACACGATGGCATCGGCCGTTTTAGCTGATCCCATACGTGCCCTACAGGGGACAAATCGGGGGAGCGGGTTGGCCATGGAAGAGTCTGAAAATGACGTAGGAAGTCTTGAGCAACTCTTGCTGTTTGCGGACGAGCATTATCTTGCTGGTAAGTTGCCCCCGGGAGACCATTTAGGAAAGGTCCTATATGTGGTCGAAGAATATCATCAACGTAACGTTGACCCGTTAAGGTTCCACGCATCACAATTAAAGTGGACCGGCTACCATAGGCTATGGCCTCTTAGACCATTACACCAGCTGTGCGGGCAGTGTGACGTAGAACAGTGTGGGGGGAATTGTACCGCTCACCAGGGCGCCTACACACCCGTACACGGTTATCATCTGTCCCCAAAACAAACCGGGATTCTTCACTAAACACAACCTTTTGCCAATCTGTGACATTCCACATTGATCTGGCTTGGCCCCACTGTAGACGCAGTTGTCGATGTTCCGGTGTTAAAGGGAGTGCACGGAAAGGGCTCTTGGATTTAAGATTTGCTTCTGCAAGGTGTCTGGAAATTGTTTGTGGAACAACTGCCACGCCTACGTCTGCTCGTATAGTTGAACGAGTCACTGTGGGATCCACAATTGCTTGCCGCACGATCCTTCGATCCTCTCTCCTCGTGGTCTTCCTGGTCGCTCCAGACCCGGTTTTCCGCGCGTGGGTACCTTCTCGTGTCCACTGCTCCCAACAATTTCTAACGGCACACTCCGAACGATCTACCTGGCCAGCAACACGGCGCGTCGACCAGCCTGCAGTTTTCATCCCGTTGATCAGGCCTCTCTCAAACTCGCTTAAATGTCTTCTAGAACGTTTACCTGGCATGTTTCGCTTACCAAAGTCTTCCTACAATCGGCGGGTAATCGTCACGTTTATGAATCTTCGAATTTGCTCTGGCTTATATAGCACCCTCTTCCTGATTATAGCACTACCTCGGCGTGTATGAGCATACGTATTGGCACAAAACTTAAATCATTTGCATATCACATTACGCTGTACTTATTTGCAAAGTTTCGCGATTTTACTTAGCTTCCTTCTTGGGTCGCTATTTTCAATGTTCCTGACTGTATATATTTACATATATATACGCACATGTACTCGCATTTTCTTGGTCAATTTTCGTGTATCTCTATTCAATATTATTCGATCTGTTAGTTCTGTTATTGAACAGCGCCCTCTAGCGGCTTGTAAAGAAAAACGTCAGTGTAAGTGTAACACTCACTCCGAGAGGTTGTGTACGGAGTAGAGAGAGAGAGATTAAAAATATTACAGTCCACTGCGTGTGTTTACTGTGTGTGTGTGTTGAGTCAATTCATGGTCCACCTCACCGGAGGAAAACGACCTTATGGATATGAGAATTTGTGAAACCGTGGATTATCAAAATTCACAGTGAAAAAAAAAAGATATAAAAGTGATTGCCAAAGTGTGAATAGAGTAGCGAGCAGCGTGAAACAGCGATCTGAGGAGGTAGGTGCAATTAATTGATCCTTCTATTAGTGTCCTTAATTCATAAATATGTCTTTAAATAAATTAGGGAAAGACGAGTTAAAAATCGTTGCGGAAGAGTTAAATTTAACTGTACCAGAAGGAGCAAAAATTGCTGGCTTAAAAAACTTAATTGTAAATAGTGACGCTTACAAAAATGATAAAGAGTTAGTTCAATCTGCAATCGATTATGCTTTGGCGGAAGTTAAAAATAAGAGATTGGATAGTGAAACTAAATTAGAATTTGAACGAATTAAATTAGCGCAATTGCAAAAACAATTAGAGCTTGCAAATATCCAGAAGAATTTAATTGAAAATTCCGATATTCAAAAATCCGAGTGTTTGTGAAACTGCCGCCAATTGTAATGTTGAGACTTTGTTAAAGTCCGTGAAAACTTTAACAATACCCGTACCTTCAAGAGTGGAATCATATAATTTATTTTTCCAGTCGCTTGAAAAAGCATTCAAAATAAAAGAGGTTCCCGAACAATTTAAATGCGAAATTCTTTTAAATATTCTAGGTGAGAGAGTTAATAATTTACTTGTTCATGTTTCCGAAGAAGAGTTAAATAATTATAGTAAGCTTAAAGATTCAGTATTAAAAGAATTTTCTCCCACACCACAAGAATGCTATAATAGATTTCAGAAAGCGCAAAAATTAAGTTCAGAGAGTTATGTGCAATTTGCATCACGATTATGCGCGACATTTGAGTATTATTGTCAGCTGCGCAATGTGAATGATTTTAAATCATTGTGTGAGTTAATTGTATCGGATAAAATAATGAACACACTCGACAGAGAATTAATGTCTTACATGAATATAAAACAGGGAGAGAAATATTTTAAACCACAAGAGTTAGGGCGTGAGTGCGATATATATTTGTCATCGAAAGGCAAAATTAAGAATGAGATATTTTCTAAGCCCTTTTTGTGAAAATTCCAAGCGTTTTAATTATAATAAACAAAACAAATTTAATGCTAAAATACCGCGAGATGCATCGAATGTTTTTTTTCCGAGTTAAAAATGATAAATGTGTATTGTGTAAAAATAATGTAGTTCATGCTTTACAATTTTGCCCACAATTTAAAATGTTTTCTGTAAACGAAAGAGTAGAATTTGTTAAAAATAATAGACTTTGTTTTAAATGTTTTTCACCTCAATGCAGCGTTAGTAGATGTAGATCAAAAAATTGTTTCTGCTCGAAACCGCATAACAAACTATTACATTACCCCAGAGAAAGGGAAAGGGAATTCCTTCTTCCCCTTGAGACGATGACAGACGTTAACCAGGAACCACCCCGATTCGCCTGTAGTGTAAATGCTGAGTCTTTCGTTCCGAAAGAAGACGAAACACAGATCGTGGCAACGGCGTGTTTTAAAAACAAATGCCTTTTGAGTACTGCTTTAATTCTAGTAAAAGATAAATATTCAGAATGGCAGACATTTAGAGCCTTGTTAGACTCGGGAAGTGAAACTTGTCTAATTTCAAATGAGTGCGCGAATAAATTACGACTTAAGACCGAAAGAATAAATACATTAATCTCGTGTTTAAATGATGCTTCTATGGTAGTAAATGGGTGTGTTAAAGTGGCGATTTCTAATCAAAATAAATCTTTCGAAAGGTAATTGGATATGCTCGTAGTTAAAAAAATCACTGATTTTATTTTACAGAAAGCGTTAGAAATAAATTCTGATTTTTATAATTTTGTGGAATTAGCGGATTCTAAATTTAATGTTCCCGGCAAAATTGATTTATTATTAGGTGCAAATATATTTTATGAATTATTGAAACCGGAAAGAATTAAAATAAAAGATTCGCAATTACTGTTAGTCAACAGCGTATTTGGTTATATAGTAACGGGTAATTTAGATTCAATAAATGAAACTAAGGTTCACTGCGGTTTGATTCGTGATGAGGATTTGAATAAAAATTTAGAAAAAATTTTGGAAATTAGAGGAGATTGAGGAACCGATAGTTAAAAATAAAGAAAGGCTAATTTGTGAGGAACATTACGCGAATACTCATTTTAGAACTAAAGAAGGTAAATATGTAGTATCTATGCCCTTAAAAAAGGAACCCTCCTGTTTGGGTAATTCGAAAGACATAGCCCTCAAACGACTTGGATCGCTGTGGAATCGCTTAGCTAGAGATAAAAAATTATTTACATTTATATCGTGAATTTTAAGAGAGATTATGAAAGACTGGGTCACATGAAGGAAGTGACTAACGAAAATGAACCAAAATAGCATATTACGCTACCCATCATGGAATTTATCGTCCAGAAAAGTCCACAACAAAACTTAGAGTTGTCTTTAACTGTTCTTCGTTAACTGATAATGGAATATCTTTTTAAATGACATTCAATATAATGGAGGAGTGATACAAGAGGACTTATATGCGCAAATGCTCAGGTTCAGAACTTACACGTATGCATTTACAGCAGACATTAAAATGATGTATCGAACTATATTAATTAACCTAAACAGCGTAGTCTGCAGAGAATCGTTTGGTGTGAAAGTGAACATGAATCACCCAAAATTTACGAACTTTCGACTGTTACCTATGGCACTGTAAGTGCTCCCTACTTAGCACAGAGAACTTTAACCCAATTGTCGATGGATGAAGAGGCTAACTTCCCTATAGCAGCTTCCGTTTTACGGAACAACTTGTATATGGACGATGTCCTTTGTGGTGCTGCAACGTTAGAGGAGTGCAATTGTTCTCAGACAACAATTAAAGGGAATTTTGAAAAGTGCTGGAATGGAGTTGCATAAACTTTGCGCCAATCACGAGAAATTGTCACCGGATCCCGAACAGAATTACAATTTTGCAACTTTAACAGAGACGAAAACGTTAGGAGTGTCATGGAAACCGAACCTAGATTGCCTTTTGATTAAAGTGAAAGTCTGTTTGGACAGTTCTTATACTAAAAGAGACGTCTTGTCTACTATTGCCAAGATCTTTGATCCTGTTGGACTGATGGCACCAGTAATTTCCAAAGCAAAGATTTTCCTCCAGCGTTTGTGGAGAAGCAAATTGGAATGGAATGACCTTCTGCCAGCTGAAGAATATCGAGAATGGCAACAATTCCTAGTATCTTTAGAGAATATCAACAATATAGAGATACCAAGGCGTATTCTTGTCGCTTTTCCAGAAGTTATTGAGATCCATGGCTTTGCTGATGCCTCAGAGCGGTGCTACGGTGCAGCAGTTTACTGCAAATCTAAAAATTTGAAGAGTGAAACTTTAGTTCGGTTAATCACAAGCAAATCGAGAGTAGCGCCTATTAAAAGCCTGACAATTCCCAGACTTGAATTGTGTGCTGCAGTGCTATTGGCAAAACTTGTGAAAAGAGTTGTAGCTGCTTTACAACTAGAAACTGCTGAAGTATATCTTTGGTCGGATTCGATGATCGTCTTGGCGTGGCTTCGAAAGGAACCGATGGACTTAAAGACCTTTGTTCAAAATAGGGTTGCCAAGATACAAGAACTCTATCCTAATCAGTTATGGAGACACGTACCATCTGATCAAAATCCCGCAGACTTAGTCTCCCGAGGAGTCGATCCTGAGAAACTTTTTGCAACAAAACTTATGGTTTAATGGACCAACATTTCTTTCAGGTGATGACTATCCAAATCGAACTATAAACTGTAGAGCAGTGCTTCTCAAACTTTCAATACTGGCGACCCAATTTTCAATCATAATTTTTGTCTCGCCCCCCTGTACAACAATAATGTATTTACTGCAATAAAAAAATGCACTTTGAGAGAGAGACGCTAAAGTTACAATACGATCTTAATTATAAACCGTACAAATTAATACGATAAGTATATTAAATTTTGTCTATATGTAACTTTTAAGTAATATATATTTTAAGAAAATTACTTAATATATATTACTTAGAATTATGTTATTTTTCTTTCTCTAATTTTTAAATTGGATCAAATCGCAAAATGATATATTTAATTAAAGATTTATTTCCTTCAGCATTCAATTCTCAAAGTACAAATGTCATTAGAAAAGTAGTCTAGTCAATGTCGCTCTCTATCATATCCATCACATCTGGCATTATAGGGTACGTTTGCGTGAGTCTGGGCAACCTATCGGACGTCTGCGCAAAACATGTAAAAATGCTTTTCCTCGTACAATTCCAGTCAGTTTTGGTCGACTCGATACTCCTATAGCTACCGAATCTAGCTTGAATGTACATTTTTAATTTCCACGTTAATTGTAATTCACGGTAATTAAGTATTTACGGCAGTAGATTAAAACAATATCATACATACATTTTTTTAAGTTATAAGCAAACATTCGACCATAATAAAGAATCAACAAGTACACAGACGAACGAGCATGGTTCCGAAAATTAAATCAATGCGATCTTCTCAAAAATATTTAAATTTTGGATTTACCACTACTGAAGTAAATGGTATAGAAAAAAACCCCAGCTCGATATGTGTTAAAACTTACAAATCTGTAGAACAACATGTGAAAGTTGTTTTTAAAACATCTAAAATCATTTAGCTATGTTGGCAAAGAATTTTTAAAAGTATTTTCTGGATGAGGACAGCTTGGTAGCAAGTTACGAGTGGATTAGGGATCTATTTCAAGATACTCCAGAAGGGCTCTCAACTTCCGAAGAAGAAATCTTCATAGATTTCACATCCAGTGAAAATTAAAAGGCAATTTTGTAATAAATCGCTCTTTGAATTTGGGGTAGAGGTGGATGAGGAATTATCTGTACTGAAAACAAAAAGCACTTCGTATACTATTACCATTTTCAACATCCTACCTTTTTCAAACCGGATTTTCTGCAGTGGATGCCTTGAAGACAAAATATAGATCTCAGCTAAATATAGAAAAATAACTCTTTAAGTGTCAATTTCTGATATTAAACCTTCCTTTGCAAAACTTTCCTCTACAAGACAAGCCCCTGGAAGTCCTAATAATTATTAAACTTGTTCTTAATTTAGTAATAAGATTGATTGATTGAATATTAACGTCGCACTGTTCAGCTGCACGAGGGCTTTTGACGACGGACCACGTAATTTTGAACCATGGTCAAGTGACGTGGATGACACCTGAGCTGGCACCCCTCTCTCCTAACTACCACACCACACCACGGGAAAACGTTTCAACTCTCAACAGATTTAACGTGCATCGCTGCCCTACACGGCGGGTCTTTAGTGGTACTGGGCTCGAACTCGTGACAAGGCAAGCCAAGATCCGATACCTATACCACTCGGCTACCGCGGCCAAATTCAGTAATAAGAAATTATTTATAAAATGCCTTCTTCAGTACTGATACATGAAACGTATAGTGGCTGAAACACCGACTCTTCGCACGAGTTCATTTTTTAAAAAAATAAAACATTATTCTTGATATAATAGCTGAACTGTAAGGAGAGTAAAACTGTGTGCACGACATTGTATACAAAAATGTAAAATGATTTTTTTTAGATAAATGCTATAATTGTAAATAACTGTTTAAAAGAACTGTAATTTTAAACCTCACACAATTAGCATTTAGAATTAATGTTAAATTATGAAAAAGAATATAAAATTCCGATGAAGAACAATTGTGTTACTTTTTAACATTTAAAGCGAGAAGACTTCAAAATGTTTTAACCCGGGAGCAGGCGCGTACTCGATACTAACATTAATGGTAGTGCGGGGGGACTCGGTCACCCCAATCATTTGTTTAGAATTATTTTTACTGTACACGATACAAATCGGAATTCTAGTGAATATTTTAATTTATAGAAAGTATACTTACCTTCTTTCAAGGACTATTCAATTCTTTGATAATTTGAGAAAAAATCCAATAAAACTGAACTCTAAAATGATTCAAAAGTACAAGACCATAATAAAGGATGCAAATCAGACACTTTTCACTATTATTACAGAAATGTTAAATCAATCAATTATTTTCCAAATATCGTAAAACTCTATTATTTACAATTTCCCCAAGCGAAAATCAAACGCATAAAAGATGGGACGAAACTAATATTGAATAACCATACCATAAGATTGAAGGTCAATCAAATGATTAGCAAACGTACTATGCAGCCTGGCTGAAAAGTGAATCATGACTTCCTTTTTTTTTTTCTACAACTAATGTACAGTATTTCAATAATAATTACAGTGGTGAATTGTTTATCTTCTTAGAATTTTTCTCAGGGTCTGGGTTTCGTTTTTTTCTTTTAACGAGTAATATTTTATGTTAAAGCGTAATAAAAAAATCTCTCATGGAGGAAATACAGCAAATAAAACAAAATGTTTTTTTTTTCCTTTAATTTGGTTTTGGGATCAAAGATAGCTATTTGATGACGGAAAAAAGTCAGATAATAAACATAAATTATGTCAGTGTTGTTGTGTGTATTTTTTTTTATTATGGAAGAAAGCATTTTGTTTTACTTCTCTTTCCGGTTATTTTTTTTAAAAAAAATCTTTAAATTTTCGATACGCTCGCGCCCTTGCCAGAGGGTCATCGCGCCCCCCCCATCAGGGGGGCGCGCCCCACACTTTGAGAAACACTGCTGTAGAGAGAAGCTAGATGAATATAATTCAGAACTGAAAAACTGTGTTAATGAACAAATTGAAAACTTTCAATCGGTGCTTAATATTCATGTTAATGATTTTTTTAAACGACCTTCTTAATCTAAGCAATAATTATATAACTATTTTACGTGTATTAAGTTTTATTTTCAGGTTCGTGGAAAATTTAAAGGGAATAAATAAAGTGGCTGGTCCACTCACAACAAAAGAATTTGTGAAAGCTGAAACATATCTTATAAAAAAGGTGCAAGAGCAAGAATTTTCCAGTGATATTAACCATCTTAAAAGTAAGGGAAGTGTGCTACCAAACAGTAAGTTAAAGACATTGAATCCCTTTTTAGATGACAACGGTGTCTTAAGAGTAGGAGGACGATTGTGTAACTTAGAGTTAAGTTTCGATAAAAAGCACCAGATAATTTTACCAAAAAATAATAGATTAACTTTAATAATAATAGAATATTTTCATAAGAAATATTTACATGTGGCAACTGTATCTTTACTGAATCATATTCGGGAAAAATTTTGGCCGTTGAATGGTAGGTCAATGTGCAGAAAAATTGTATATAAATGTATTGTATGTTTTAAAGCGAAACCAATTGTGTCAACTCAAATTATGGGTAATTTGCCAAAAGAGAGACTTATTACTGATTATCCATTTAATTGTTCAGGAGTAGATTTCTGTGGTCCTTTATTTTTTCATTAAAAATAAAGGACAACGTAAAGGAAATTTGTTTAAAGTGTATATTTGTATTTTTGTGTGTTTTGTGTTTAAAGCGGTACATATTGAGTTAGTATCAGATTTAACATCGCAAGCATTCATTGCCGCGTTGAAAAGGTTTATGGCTCGAAGAGGCAAATGTGCAAAACTGTTTTCGGACAATGGTAAAAATTTCGTCGGAGCTAGCAATGAAATTAAAAAACTCCTTGAAATAGTCAGAAAACCAGACGAAAAATTAGCTAATTACTTAGCAGCAGAAGGAATAGAGTGGAAATTTATTCCTGCGAGGTCGCCCAATTTTGGAGGTCTTTGGGAAGCGGCCATAAAGTCATGTAAATATCACTTAAAAAGAGTTGTGAATGGAATTAATTTAACGTACGAGGAACTACTTACGGTCACTGTACAAATTGAGGGAATTTTAAATTCTCGACCGCTTTGCCCCCTATCAAACAATGATGATGATTTCCAAGTGCTTACACCAGCTCATTTTTTAATTAATAGGTCTTTAAATTCGCTAGAAGAGCCTAATTTGACAAAATGTAAAGAGAGTAATCTCAAAAAGTGGCAAAAAATAACTAAGATAGTTCAATTAATGTGGAAATTTTGGAGTCGTAATTACTTGAATCAATTACAACAGAGAGGAAAATGGATGTTTGAGAAGAATAACGTTAAAATTGGAGACTTGGTTTTAATAATTGAAGAAAATTTACCAACATATAAATGGGCATTAGGTAGAATCGTAGAATTGTATTATGGCGAAGATAAAAAGGTGCGTGTAGTGAAAATTAAAACTCAGTATAGTACATGTAAAAGAGCCATATCAAAAATTTGTGTTTTACCAATGGAAGATCCTTAAATATATAATTTGAATTTTTCATTTAGTGTAACCATTGGTGGTGTGTGTAAATTTACTCATTGTTAGTAAAGTGATTTTGTATTTGTAAAAAAAAAAATATTGTTATTTGTGAAATCTTGAATTTATATAATGATTTATGTAATTGTATTTCTTGAGAATTGTCAAGTGTTGAATATATGTGTAAAATGTTCTAAATGTTAATTTAGTAACAATGATTGCATGGTTAACCAGTGCAATGTGGGGCGGTATGTTAGTTCTGTTATTGAACAGCGCCCTCTAGCGGCTTGTAAAGAAAAACGTCAGTGTAAGTGTAACACTCACTCCGAGAGGTTGTGTACGGAGTAGAGAGAGAGAGATTAAAAATATTACAGTCCACTGCGTGTGTTTACTGTGTGTGTGTGTTGAGTCAATTCACGATCTAATTTTGCTTTGAAGTCTAATTTATTTTTATATAAATCATTTTTTAATAAAACTGCTGAATAATATGCTGAAAGAATTAACATTATCTTAAGCTTGAGGATGAAAAGTTTTCCATTTTAATCCAAACTGTTTGAAATTCATTATATTGATGGGCTTGGATTTGATTTCTCTAGAGTTGACGAGAATTATATCAACAGTTCAATGTCAAATCGAAATTCAGCTACAAAATCAAAATGTTCACAGTTTTAATTGGATGGCAACCTAATTTTCATATTCCCGTGTTGTTTTTCTTATGTCACTTGCGAGCGATATTTCATACGTGCACATTAACATACAAATCTGGTATTGCCATTCCATGCAATAGAACAAAAAAAAACTCAACACAAATAGTAACCATTAATGGCATGTGGACTATACTACTTACATGGAAAAATGAACAAAATAGAATGTCTAAGTAGGAGGTTGGTTTCGAAATTACAGATTTTTTTGAAAACTGTCGAGAGACCACATTTTTACTTTATGTTTTACTAAATATTTCTTCCTACACACCCGTTTCGCTCACCACGGGTGATTTTTTGCGATTTATTTAATTTTTATATGTTTTTTCTAAACATTGTGCTAGACTTTACATGTTTAATTATTCCCTTTTTAATAATAAACTCTGCTGAAAAGATACATCTTTATACAAGGGTTCCTCATGATAACTGGCTGTGAATAAACTACTTCTTCCTGACCTCGTGTGATTTTAAAAAGGAGAGCCAAAATTTGGAACACATTTTGATGCAGAATAATATATTTGTATAAGCCAAAGAGGGGCAAATACAGCGACCCATGGGCATAGTGCAGGTTTATCCATTGGGCACTAGGGGTGGGTGTCCAGGGGCCCGGGGCTCAAAAAGGCCCGCATAAGCTGGACTTAACCAGCCCTGAGGTGGTTAAGTCCACATGAGCCCTGATCCGCCAGTGCCAAGAGGATTTGTAGACCTTCTGCACCCAGGGCCCGAAATGACCTTAAACCAGTACTGCATGGGACACATGGGACTCGAAAAGAATCCCCCAAGACAGTCAGAAAACCCAAATAGGCAGAAACCGTTCTCTGTAACTGGGTCAATGCATGTTTGCGAACGAAGTTTTCTTTGCATGAAGATCAAGAAGGATAAATGTAGATACAAGTTGGCTGGCACTATCTTACAGGTTGTGATGAGAATTTCAACAAACTTTTGATCTCACTCCTGATTTCAATAAAAGTTGTAGAGAACTGGGATAGACTACATTTGTCTTATTAAACTGAATCTAAAATTAAATGTGCTTGCACTAATAGATATGAAATTAGCACATTTAAAAACTGAATAAAACTGCCTTTATTTTATTTAACTTACATTTATTGATTTTTAAATGCAGTGGCATAACGTACACCCCCGCATTGCGGGGGGGGCAGGGCTCTAGAGGGCCCATAGCCTGACTATCGCCAAGTACCTACCCTTTGTAAAATCCAACTTGGTTTCCCAAAACCTGACTTTGCAGGGGGGCCCAAGTGTTCTCCGTTACGCCACTGTTTAAATGGTATCACTGGCATAGCTAGTCTTGAGTGGACCCTGTATCAAACTTCCTTTGAGAATTTTTTGGGGGCCCCTTAACATTTAATAATTTTTTGCTTACGCATGTTGAGGGCCCTGTAGGGTGCGGGCCTCGTATCATAGATACGGCTGATATGGCGGTAGCTACACCCTTGTATGGTACATTTTATACCTTTTCTGAGATGCAAATTTCATTAATGAATGTAATCATTTTACAAAGATGCAGCTTTCCGGTATCCTCTTCCTCATTTTAAAACAAGTGCCCATTTTTGGTATAAACTCATGAGGTTAAAACACATGCATTTTTCAACACTAAGAGAGATGAAGTTTGACCAGGGGTGTGGCTACCGTCGTATCAGCCGTATCAATGATGAAAGGCCCCCACACTGCAGGGGCCCCAACATGCGTAAGCAAAAATTCGTAAAGTGTTAAGTAACTTCCAAAAAGTGCCCCCAAGGAATTTTGATACAGGGCTCACAGAAGACCAGTTACGCCAATGAGTTTGACCTACAGTTATTCATTCAAACACTGATAAGCAATACAGTAAAATATGCTACTCCTCTATATGATATTGAAGTTAAAATATAAAATTGATATAGAACCATTTTTCTATAAAAAATGTTCCATGTTTATTTCTTATTCTTTGACACTGAGGAAAAAGAACCAAATCATAATTTTTGGGACATGCCTAAGTAAGAAAGTACACTAAATAATTGTGAAGTTGTTGGGAAATTTCAACACAGATTTACATTATACAATCTTTATTTCAACACTAAATTTGTAAAAAGGATAATCATGCTCCAAACTAAGTCTTTCTATCCGTAAATGCTTTCTCTTTCCTCTCGGCTTGTTGTAACAAACGAATTAAGGTCCTTTTTTTTCTTTTGTTTTTCTCGTTCGTTAAATTGCTTCAGTTATAAAATAAGTAATGATTCGCAGAAAATCTAAGTTCTGATTTTGATAGCTTCCGCCCATTATGGTTTTTCTTCTGTTACATAACTATAATACATATATAATGCTCGCTATAATGATAGCTATACATATGCACTATTAAATAACGCAACCAAGAAATACTTGTCCATTGTGTGAAAGCAATTTTAAAATGTTGAGTTTTGAGGTACGATCGCCATTTTTTGAATGGGTAGACTTGAGCAAAATATCATATGGTTCGAAAACGATTACTGTTTTTCTTTGTTAAATTTTGTTTTTTATTTATACTTATTACGTTAAAAATGGATAAGTAAAATATTTTGAAGTAAATTTAATGCGTTATTGTAACACTAAAAAGTATAGAATGCTTCACAAGGGTTTTTTTATTTTCAAAAAATCCTTACTCAAAGAAAATATACTATTAAAATTTTTTAAGAGTCAACGGTCTTAGGAATCTTGTCTGACTTCGTCAGTCTCTGAAGGATTAACAACAAGTGCACAACAGAAAAATTATTTTTCATTCAAATGACTCTAAAAAAAGAACTGCTTTGTTAGTGGTTAATTTTTAGTCTCTAATGCTATCAATTTATTATGAAAGAACAGATATCGCACTCGAAGCATTTTTTTAATAGAAAAACTCTTTAGAGTATTAATATTACTTCCTGATTTATTTACCATAAATATATAATGAGGGTATCATATTTTAAAAACTACTTAATTCTATTTGAATGAGAGAATCAATTTTTTCCTTATAAAATATACTCCATGGCTCTTCTTATGTACTTTAACTCTGAATATACTTAATTTCATTACTAAAAGGAAAAAGTTGTATGTAATAAAAGTTCATAAATTTTGAGAAGGTTAACACATTACATATAAACATGTATTAAATAGAAACGATAACACATTATAAACGAATAATAATATGATATAAACTACTTTATAACAATTATTATGATATAAAATACTTTATAACAATTATTATGATATAAAATACTTTATAACAATTATTATGATATAAACTACTTTGAGGTGGAGGTACGCTGTCGCAGTACCTCCACCTCATGTTGGCTGAGGTGGAAGTTAGCTCATTAACCAGATATTTGAAGGGATCCGAACGCAGTAGTGGTTGAGACGCCATTAATTCAGACACGAAATGTTGACCAGTAGATATTCACAATAGTTCACTTTTATTAATCGAACGTTAAATCTAATTGCGTGATATGCAGACAAGACAATAAACTAGTAATGAATAATGGGTATTCATCATAAATGAAATGAAACCTCGGACCTTGCCGAAAAGAAATTTAATAACTTCTAAAAGTTATTGTAATTTAGGAAATAAGCGCTTTTAATTCAGGCTGTACTATCGTGACTATGTTGTCCACTTTTTTCTCTTATCTATCTCCCTCACTATTTATATCCTATTTAGTAGTGACGTTCTTTTGCGTAGTGGAGTTGTTCCGTCTAAAAGTGCCAATTTAACATTAAAGAAAAAACCCGAGTTAGAAAAGATAACCTCTCTCACGGATAGACCACCACAGCGCTTTTCTTTTTTCAGTCAATTCAGACTAAATGTTATTTCTGTTGTTGTTGTTGTTGTTAAAAGTGATGTGAAATGTGTGTATTCAGATAAAGTGAGTGGCGAAAGAAGAATATTAGGGTGCCCCTGCAAAGTCAGGTTTCTGGTACCAAGTCGGATCTTACAAAGGATTGCAAATTCATAACATAGCATAGGCTTTGGGTCCCCTTGAATCCTGTGACCCCCGCGATGCGAGTTGTACGTTATGCCACTGGATAAAGATATGATTATTCAAGAAAAAGGAAATAAGATTTAAAGTCCTTGATTCTTCAGGATATGACTCAACGAAATCAAATTTAATTCCAGTGAATCAAACAAAAAAAAAAAATTTCCTATGAAAATATAGTACTTGTTCTTTATTTTGAGAATTGATAAAATATATATTATAATTAGTTTATAAGCAATACAATATCATTGTTATTAAGGAATTATTATTGTTACAGTATTAAAGTTAACTAAATGTTGCAAAAATTTAATATTTGTTCTATTTTGAGACTTGCTGTTATTTTAGTTGACCCATTAAGCATGATTTTATTCTGTTCTCCCGATTCTACATTTCTCACTCATACAAATATACAAAGTGAAATACATTTTCTAATTTTAGATGTAATGGCATTTTTGGGATGCGTTTTAAAAGATGGATTAATGTTGTAAACATGAAAGATCGACTGTGTATGTATGTGTGCAACTCTTCCTATATATATATATATATATATATATATATATATATATATATATATTGCGAAAATAATTTCCTCTATCACCATTGCCGTAGATTTAATTAAAATGCTGTCGAATTCTTACATGTTTTTAGGTGTATTTTCCAAGTGCATTTTTTTTTCTTTTCTGTTAAATAAATTGCTGCCTTATTTACTTTGAGAAGAATTGTGTCGTTCATAAGAGAGTTGCTGTTTAAGAGCGGCTAGTTACGATCTCTTGAAAGAACTTAATTGACTTATTTTAACCCTTTATCAACCGACGGTACTTATAAGTACCACTCGCTTTAAAATAATATAGAATAACCGATTTTACGAATATTCTGACAATACTTAGCTGGAATATTCTTTGAATTCCACTCTTCCAAGATATATGGCAGCACGGGTTCTATGGTGAGTATTTTAACGGGGAAGGCAAATAGTTTTATAGCAGAAATTGCATTTTCAGCTGACGGTGTTTTCAGTGGATTACAAAGATTATCATTTTTGTCCCGAAAAAGTAGTTAATATCAAAATTTAAGTGTCTTATTTTTTTTTTTTTTTTGTATGTTAATGAGGATCTTAGAAAACGATTTTACTCTTTATTTTAAATTAACAGTGCATATAATTAATTTTACAGTGGAATATCTTTAATTAATTAATTATCTTTAAAGGATTAAATTTCTCAAAGTTGAGAATTTTGTATATGTATATCCTTTAATTTTTTCAATGTAGTGATCCAAAAAAAATATTGCATGAAAAAACTGCAGTAAATCATAGTGAGTGAATATGGTGAAGTGACGTGGACGACACCTGAGCTGGCACCCCCTCTCCTAACTGCCACACCACACCAACGGGAGGACGTTTCAGCTCTAGACAGATTTAACGTGCATTGCTGCCCTACACGGTGGGTATTAAATGGTACTGGGCTTTAACTCAAGACATGCCTGCCATGATCCGATACCTTGACCACTGGGCTACCGCAACCCTGCAGTAAATCATAATGCGGTAGATAAAGGGTTAATTACTTATTAAAGTCAGACTTCATGTGATGTCACAGTGAAAAAAAATTCATTTACAACTCAATTTCTTTATATATTTGACTAATTCTTGAGATTGGTCGCAAATTTTATCGATACTTTATTGTTTTTCCCAATCACTTACACCAATATTTCATGTTTCTTCTCGATAGTTAAGCATAACATTTCAAGAAACTAGTATGGATTGTATTGTTAGTTTATTGCCTTATGTTTATGAAATCAATATCTCTAGTGGTGTATTATTTACGTATAAAAAATTCTAAGCATAGAATATATGAAAACAAATAAATTTTACAGCTTATGTATATGAAACGCATAAACACCAGTACAAGAATATGTTCGATATTTCAATTGCATAATCTACCATATTTCCATTGAATTACTTTTTTAAATAACGATTTCTCCTTTGATGGAAAGTATTTATAACATTTTGCTATGGCAACCATGTGATAATTTTTCGGTCTCAATTTTTGTTTCAACTTTTCAACTTTTTGTTCCATATTTAAAGCATAAATTTTAAATAATTCACAGTTACTCCGTTGTCAACTACAACTCTTTGACGCAAATATTATAGATTATCAATAACTGAAATATCTTGTGTTCGTGACCCATCAGATTTCAAAAATATACTAAACCTTTACGCTACATTTATGTAGTTAAAATTGTTATGCGATAAGTGTGTAATACAATGTACCCCAGTGGTTCTTAAACTTTCGATTGCCACGAACCCTTTCGATATTAGTCTAACATTGGTGACCTCCAAAGTTTTGAACACCCTTTCCCGACTCCCGACACGTGGTTGAATGATTTAAAAACTCCTTTATAATCCTAAGAATGTCTTTTCTACTTTTACACATTTTTAACACTTATTTTTTCATTTAAGAAAACTAAAAATCTAAATAAAAATATTATAAAATACTAATTTTAAATAAATAAATGTACTTAAATGTATTAATTACAATTTTTAATGAAGAAGATGATGCTACATTTCTTTTACAAGTGCCGTTATATCAGGTGTAATTTGTGAAATCTGCAGTCTTAATTCTAATTCTACACTATCCTGACGATTTCTTACTATTTTTTTGAAAATATTACGCTGTTATAATGGCTATGCAGTTGCAAACAATAAAACCTGAATTAATATTCTTAACCGAAATACTTGTTCTTGAAAAGCTTTTTCATTGGGGCAACTTAGTGATCTAGTTTAGGTGGCACATCTTTCAATTTTTCAGGAGGCATTTCAGATTCTGAAAAAGAGAGAAATCTTAAGATTAAATGTAAGATTAATGTAAGATTAATGTAAGATTAATGTAAATTAATGCTTTTACGCATCCCCTAGAAAGGCACTGGTGACCCCTAGGGGTCAGCGAATAACAGTTTAAGAGCAGCTACCATGTACCATTTTTATAAACATTTTATAATATTAGAATATAAAATAAAATTTTTAAAAAAACTTTTAAAATGTATGAATATATGCTCCTTTTTTTTGACAAGAGAAAAATTTTAACATATAATTGAATAATTATATAATAACTATTACTATACATCTATTTTACTACCGATAGAAGAAAGTACATTTTATTTTGAGTAGAAAAAAACATGTTTTAAATGTGAGCTTAATAATGATTTGTGATAGTTGGGAAATGTATATAATTATTATAATTCTTCGAAAATAAATAATTCCATTTAATTCGTGAATTAACAAATGTAAATATTTTTTTAATCTTCACACACCTTTATTAAACATAAGATTAGTAAGTATTTAAAAAAATGCGTATTGAGAGAGAGAGATTTTTTTTTTTATTTTCCTTTTCTTTTCTATTCTTTTAATCTTATGCCAAAAATAAGAAAATTTAAACTTTGTACGCATAACAATAACTAAATTTAGATGTTCAAAGGAAAATAACATGGAAAAGTAACACATATAGGAAGTAACATGTTTTCGCAGGATGTTATGCGTCTCAATAAATATATCCAACATAAAAAATTAACTCTCAAAGCATAAAAAGAAATTTATATGTTGTTTCTGCAGGTGTACTTAGGTAAATTTAGAACTAAGCTGTGCGTGGATCTGACAGAAAATTAGCGGGAGTCCTTTCTTTCCCAAAATAATATCTGGGTTTTTTTAAGCAGGTAACTATTTTGCTACAGAACCCCTGCTTATATTGTAAAAGTACAAGAATCTGCCCCTCTTTGAGAATAATCTCCCTCCCACATTGATCTTAATTTTAACACTGTACAATCATTCCTAAAAATGCACACTGCACGTATTATCTTAGCAAGTATGCATCCAATATCTTTTTTCTTATAGGATTACGTTTTTCAAGGTATTCTTATACTCATGTCGGCCCCTTTTGCTCTAAAATATTTTAGCTTTCATTTCTTACTATGTTTTTAATTTCTATAAGTTTCAAGGATAAATGTGATTTAAATACCAATTACATTCCCCATTTTTCAACTTCAAAATTGGGGTGTATATTTTCCACGACTGCACATTTTAAAAAGTTAATTTTCTTTTGATTTTACTTACAAGATTTCTTCTATATTTAAGAGTTATTTTCTATTGTAAATCGGTAGAGGATGTATTCGGGGGGAATTTAAGGTACTCATTAGCCCTTTTATCAGCTGTGATGTGAATACCTTTAGATGTACGAGAATGACTTGTAATAACACACTTTTGTGCATCTCAAATATGAACTATATATACTGAATACAAAGAATTAAAGCCGTATTAGAGCTTACGTAATAGCTTTCGGCAACGAACATCATTCTGAGTCATGTTCAAGATATTACTTTAGATTTAGTACCTCGTCATTCTAAGCTATATTCATAGAACAAGAATGACATTATGTCTAGTACCTCATCATTCTAAGCTATATTCATAGTACGAGAATGACATTATGTCTAGTACCTCATCATTCTAAGCTGTATTCATAGTACGAGAAGGACATTAGATCTAGTACCTCATCATTCTGAGCTACGTTCGAGGTAGGAGAATAATATTAGATTTGGTACCTTGTCATTCTAACCCACGCTCAAGGTACGAGAATTACGTAAGATCTAGTACCCCAACATTCTGAACTACGTTCAAGACACGAGAATGACGTTAGATTTAGCACCTCGTCATTCTAAGCTACGTTCAAAATATGTGAGTGACATTAGTTCTAGTATTTCCTCATTTTAAGCTACATACAAGCTACGAAAATTAAATCAGGGTTGGTATTCGAACCTTATCTTTATATTTTCAATATTGTGCGTAGGAACTATATAAAACATACAGATTAGCTATATCAATAGCTTTTTATAATTCCATATGATAATTTGGGATAAAATTGGGGCTGAAGAACACTTTGAGCTTTATTGCCAACGAAACTTTTGAAATGAAAATAATCACGAGTACAATGAAGTACTCTCATGTCAAAGTTCTTTTGCAAAGAAAGACAAAAGATAACAGGATATAGAATTAGGCGAGCTTATTACACTAAAAATCTACGACGAGGGTTCAATGAACATCATTTTGTTGACACGTTTATGTAATTCCTTTACTTCCTTTGACAATTGCAGTTCTCGGAAAATTTCAATCTGTCAGTTGTTCAGTTCGACGAGGAAGAGGAAGCTGATTCATCGAAATCAATAGTAAATTTGGAAATAGCGACCTTCCGATTTTGAAAACTGGGTATTTGCTGGCAATAAGTGTATTACAACGTCGAGCGAATGAAAGCAATGTTTGGAAATTATTTCCTAAATCAATAATAATTTTAGTGGGAACGACACTTGATGATATTGTTGTGGTAATATAAAAGCAAACATTATATATTGCATACGATAGTAAACTATTTCTTAAAAGATAACGAACTTCTAGAAACAAAGTCGTTATCAATTTACTCAACTGCTTTGATATATTTTATCGTAATAGGAGCATATCGTATACGGGCGCTAATGCCACATTATTTTCTGAATTATAATTATAAATATACGTGAAATACTTGAGAGTAATGAAAACGTGCAACATTATTTAATCGAATTTATTCTTGTGTTCGGCTGCCCATCAATTGATCAACCTTCTGAATACTTTAAGAGTTCAATTTTAAGTTTAAAAAAGGTACAAATTTATAATTCCTTCGTTGCTATAATAAGTAAGGCATAGATTGTCAACTGTACCATTATTCAGTGCTAGATACTTCGCCATTTAAAAACAAAATAATGATGAAGCATTAAAAAAAGTGCCTTTAAATGCTCTAATTTTCTAAAAAATTTCTAGTTTTTTTTGTCATAAGAGAAAATTTAAGCTATTGAAATAAATTTCCATATTGACTGTAAAGTAAACCCGAAAATAATATTTTTTTCTCTTACTGCATATATGTGTGTGTGTGGGTGGGGGGTAATTAATTGATTGCAATTATTTAATAATTTTGCGGGAGTATCACAGAAAAAAAATTCCCGTTTTGTGACTTCAAATTTGGTATAAAACCATGTTTCTTATGCTAAGTAGACTCGCTAAGAATGGATTTGCGGGAATTGACTTCCCGGGAAGAGACGTTATATATAAAATTCCATTTCTGAATGATTACACCTACAGATTTGAAACTTGTCAAGCTTACTTATTTTGTTAAGTAGAAATATTCGTTAAGAATGCGTTTTGAAATCGACTTCGAATAAGAGTTAAGGATGGAGTTACGGAGGCGTAAAGATAATTATATTCCGTTTTAGAATTTCAAATACATTATAATACATTGTCATAAAATACTCAGCTAAGCGAGTGAGTATTTTATGTCTATAAAAATACTAAATTTAATACTTGAGCTAATACTTACTTAATCACTAGAAACCATATAAAAAATACTACCTTAAACTAAAATGTGGTAACAAAGATTTTGTCAAAATAATAACAATCTTGAAACAAAAAGTCAGGAAAAATCGCTACACAGTTTAATACCATCGTCATACCCAACTCTTTCTTCTATTTTGCTTCAACATCAGATTAGCAATACGTAG
>BMAU01012412.1:0-14102 GCA_019973935.1 Trichonephila clavipes
GACTAAATTCATGTGACGTCACGATCACGTGATTCCGTCAACCGGTGAATATGGCGTCGTTTGTTTACTATTGCGTACGATTATTTTGTTCTTAAAGATTTACATTTTACTTTCTAAAATGTCTTATTTTGCTGAAATGGTTGCTCGATCAGTTATATAGAAAGGATAATTAGAAAGAAAAAATCATTTTATAATATCATTATAACAAATCAAAGTGCTTTGAATAGCATGGTGAAGCGTGAGGATTTATATAGCATCTTCCCAGTGTTTATGTGTTTGACCACTCACTTTTGAATAATGTTTTTCAACACCGTAAGACAAATGAAACTTCTTCAAAAGGATTTTGGATAGATGTAGACTTACAATATTTAAAAGCAAATATTTGTTTATTTTACATCAAGTTATATTGGGAGAACATATTATATGTTTAGTTAACTTAAATTTTACTTATGTGTTACACATCTTCAGAGTAGTTAACAGAGGGTACTTCAGCATTTAATTATCTAAAATTAGAACACAAGAATCTGATATGTAACCATACATATACCAAAAAGAAGTATATATATTTATAAAACTTATTTTTACTTAGTAATTTTACAATATTACAGGAAAAAGAAAAAATAAAGAAATGGAAAAATATCTTACTTTATTTACAGCTCTTTTAATGTTTATACTAGTTGATGAAATAAGAACCACTTTCAAACATTAGAAATCAAAATTATCATTTACCATTTGTAAAAATTACACATAAAAGAATTGTGCTACATTTTAAAAAATCTTTATTCGCTGCACTACTTAAGGTAAAATATATGATTTATCGAGAATTGAATTCCAAATATGGTAATAAATTAAGGCATTAAAATTTTTAAAATTAGAATGTGTATATAGTAGAATATAAATTTGTGTCCATATAAAGGGTATTTTTAGAGGTATAGAACTTTAAATTGCAATAAAACAACGATGTATTATTCGATTGACAATGAATTTTTTATTCGAAAGATAATCTTGTGGCATTACATTTTAAATATGATTTCTGGCATAGGACTGCCACGGCTGGCTCGGATGTAGTCCGATCTGGACGTCAATTTTTGATGACTTTTTCCAACATTTGTGGCCGTATATCGGCAATAACACGGCGAATGTTGTCTTCCAAATGGTCAGGCGTTTGTGGCTTATCCGCATAGACCAATGACTTTACATAGCCCAACAGAAAATAGTGTAGCGGTGTGTTAAATCACAAGATCTTGGAGGCCAACTCACGGAGTCCAAAACGTGAAATTAGGCGGTGCACCAAACGTGTCTTTCAATAAATCGATTGTGGCACGAGCTGTGTGGACATGTCTTGCGCACGTCTTGTTGGAACCACGGCTCCTGGACATCATGATTGTTCAATTCAGGAATGAAAAAGTTAGTAATCATGGCTCTATACCGATCACCATTGACTGTAACGTTGTGGCCTTCATCGTTTTCGAAAGAAGTACAGGCCAATGATTCCACCGGCCCATAAAGCGCACCAAACAGTCAGTTTTTCTGGATGCTGCTGGTGTTTCGACATACTCTTTGTGGATTAGCTTCACTCCGTAAATGCGGCAATTTTGTTTGTTGACGTAGCCATTCAACCAGAAGTGCGCTTTCGTCGGCTAAACACAATTCGCTTATGAAAATCGGGAACAACGGCAAATCTCGTTTTGGGCCCATCTCAACGAATCTACGCTCCTGCTTGATCATATTTAAAAGTAATGCCACAAGATTATCTCTTTCGAATAAAAAAATTCATGTCAATCGAATAGCTACATCGTTGTCTCATTGCAATTTAAAAGCTCTACACCTCTCACTCCTACATGACGAAAATAAAAAGTCATTTTTGAATTCATAATTCTTTTAGAAAAAATAAAAATTGTAATATATTTGCGTGGTTTCAACACATATGTTTTTCAGAGTTTGACTGTGTGGTATAAAAACTGTCTCACACATATACAAATTTTTTTACTACATATGTAATAAATCTCATGATATATATCCTGAATAAATTTATTTGCATTAAGGAAGGAGTTTGTTGCAAATATTGACAAAGAAGTACTTTGATCAATTTTATGATATTTATAGAAGAGAATTACAGAGAATATTTTTCAAAATTATTGTTAAGAGGTTAATTGGTCAAAATCACTGAAATATTTTTGTGATATATTTCGAAGATACCACATTTTTGGGCTCTTGTGTATTATAATGATCAATTTCTTTTTTTTAAAGTATAATTATATATAAAAAGGACACTTTAGATACATATTAGTGATAACAAAAATAAAATGCCAATACATTTCTCCAAGTAAGTTTTAAGTTTGCATGAAATGAACTCAAGCTGTTTAACACTAAACATAAATATCTGTCAAGAGACATAACTAGTAGAAATTGTGAATGGAAATTTTATGCAACTATTTATTTCCATATTGTATTAAATTGTTTCTATCTTATTTGCAATTCATTGTGTTATAAAAATAAGATTCATTTTCATCAAAGGATAAATATTTATTGTTAATCAAAAACTTTCATATTAACTCTATCTAATATGAGATAAACAATAGCTTAAAGAAGTATGCAATTCAATTAGAAATTAAATTGAATTTGTGAAAATTATAGTATTTTCTGATGAAATATTCTTTAATATTATACGATTATTTATAACAAGTTGTTCAACATGCTATAAGCACTTTATAAGGACAATTAAAAAATTATTTGTAATGCTTAAATTACAATATAGTTCATACTCGCATTAATAATCTGAATTTAGATCCAAGTGTCGCATATCAATGCATAATATTTAGTAGCCGAATATAAAGGTGAAGTTCATATTACATTGAATATTTTTTAAAATTATATTAATATATATGTGATTTATTTCTTTTTAACTTCAGGTGAGGGTGAAATTTTTTTTTTATTACTTTATACAATCATTTCTAAAAAATTTCCAAACATTTTTAAAAGATAATTACTAAGTAAATCAGACAGTCAAAGATAGGAATGTTATTTTATTAGAACATTTCAAATAGTTTTTAAATGCTTCATAATATTGTACAAAATATATATGAAGTATTTATACGCAATACATTGTGTAAACAAAATTCATTTTCAACTAATAACTGTTCCACAGTGAAATAAAAATATTCATTTGAATTTCTTAAGTATAGGTAGGTCAACTCGAGTAAATATAATATATTTTTTTAGAAAATTGTTATTTACCATTTCTAAATAATGATGTACTAGGGGGAAGAGAAATTTCATGCATAACATTATTTATATATATAGAGTACACCTGTGTGAAGAACAGGGTTTATCAGCTAGTAGCATATAAGTACAAGGGAAAAGAAAAATTAAGAGCACTTCTATAGTGATGATAAATCAAATGATACGGGGATTGTATTTCAAATGTGTCTGACACTTACTAATGCTTCACTTCAACGTCATCCCATTGGTAAAGCCATACTATTATACAATTTGCAATTTATGAAGTTGTAAAAAATTCAATTTTCATCTGGGAGACATATATTAATAATCATATCGCACTCTACATCTTTGTAATTGCTGTTTACAGCATAATACTGAATTTTCCGGGAATTAAACTATTTACAAGTTGATACTAAGGAAAAATAGTTAAATCATGGATAAAACAATCATTGCTTCAACAAGCCTTCGCACAATGTTCAAAAGAATTGATGGAAAGCTGCTTTACCCAAAGATAGTTATAGCCGATTATCTCAAACTTTCATATTAACTAATGTTCTGTAGCCCTACTGCACAGGCTTCAAAATGCTATAACTTACAAGTTTATTGTAGCCCTTTAAAAATCAAGATATATCTTCATATCAAATTAAATGTAATCATTTCTAAAAATTGTTACCCCTTTTGCAATTGTTTAATTCCCCTTAAGAATATTGTATTTTAATTTAGAAAGAAATGACATTAGAGGATTTTAACAGCAAAGAGTAATTATAAATAATTTAGAAATCGATAATTTGTGTCTGGAAGGTAAAAATCAAAGAAAGCATTTCTTTAATTTTGTAAACATTCCTCCACAAGAATTATCATCATATTAAAAATTCGGAATAAATATTTTCTCTTGACTTTGAATTATTAATTAAAATTACAAACAGACATTATGTTATTCACCTAACTGACACTATGTTTGTATAATAGGTGTGAGCTCTTTTTAAAGAAATGATATCAATGCTATTCGATAATCATACAATTTAAGTAGTTTTAATTCTATACTTGTCAACCATTCTTGCGCAAAACTATTTGTAAATAACTACTAAGTGGTGAGAACTAAAATAACTAAGAGTCATACTTAAATTGTACCATGAACTATAAATAAATGCTAGGGACAACCGAACTAGGATAAATAATAAATATGCCAGCTAACATTAGTCGGAAGTAGACAATTACCTAATTAAGATAAATAAATTAGAATAAAACAAAAATTATATAAAGAGTTGTTAAAATTATTTCCTAACAAATATATATACTAGATAATGCAAAATACAATGATATCATAGGAAGTTTTTAATTAGATAAAATTAAGACACAAGAAGGACGTCAACAAACGTATAGGAAAACCAATGGTATGAAATCGCAGGTGCTGTTTATTGACGTTGGAATCACGTGATTACTGACTGGCGTCAGTCTGTCCATGAAGTTACTCCATTGATTTGATAATTTTTTCCTCTAAACGTTTCCGTTACGTAATGCGGCATACGTTCTATTTTGACATTCTGTATAAAATATGTACATAAGGGGTTTTATTGAATACGGCAATCGGCGTCAATAGGGAAAATGTTCCCTCATCTCGCCATTTTCTGCAATTATTCTAATTGAGCCTGCTATGTTCATAGATTCTAAGCACCGATAAATACTTGTCTACAATTTCTTTCTGTAAAATATAGATAAAAATGCAATCTCACCGAACTCTTTTTTCTGCGGTAGATGCCTTACGCTGGCGCAGCTAGTCTTACATGGGGCCTGTATCAAAATACCTTGTGGGACCCTTTTTGAAACCCCTTAACATTTTACTATGTTTTGCTCATATATTTTGGGGCCCTTGTAACCCCAGGGCCCCCGTATCTGATATGGCCGATACACGGCGGTAGCCACGCGATGCTTGGTTCTTAGAAAACCGTGCAAAAAAAATACGTGTAAAAATTACATGCGATGTATGGTAAATTTGGGGATATGTTCACAATTTACAAAATCGTGTAAGAGGAAAAAATTCTAAATATTTTCCCCAAAACGAGAAGTGCAAAAAAAAGTAATAACAAAATTCGTGTTACATATTTATAAAACAAAAACAGTTCATCTTTGTTAGAAAAAAAATTAAAATCCGTGTACAATGAAAATTCAGTCTATATAAGTTTCACACAACATAAAAAAATTCAAATTGAAATTAAGAATAAAAGCTATTAACTAATTACTATTTATCGCTACTTCATAGCAAATAGACACGTTTATTACGAACTAGATCCAAAATGTTACATCCCGGCAGATGTGTCAGATATATCTAGCACAACTGTCGGTTTGATTCAAATGAAGAGTTTCATTTCGTTATTAACGGCTTTTGTTTATTTTGTTGTTGTTACAAAGCCTTATTTGAGGCTGCTTTTTTTCATTTCCCAGTTATATAATTATTTACATTATATAATTCCTATCACACAAGATTACGTAGAAATTTTAATGCACGCTCTATGTCAAGATCATGGTAGAAAATGATGTTTTCATACTTGTAGGAAGGTTCAAGCCCTTGCGAATTAAACCAACGCTTAATAGCTGAATTTCACCTTCGCCTTCTACAGAATCGAGTTCTTTATCATCATAAACTGCCATAAACTTGTTTAAATCGTCTAATCCAAAGATAGAGGCATGAGTCCCCTAATTTTTTTTTTTTTTTTTTTTTTTTTTTGGAATTCGTGCTAAGATTTTTGTAAAAAAAAATTCGTCAAATTTGTATACCGTGTTTCAAAATCGCGTAAGTAAAAATCATATAAAATAAAGAGTTGGGTGTACTGAAATCACCTTTATGAGTTATTCTTAATTTTCAATTTGCAGTGGTTCAACATGACTGTAATAGTTTATAACAAAAGAACGTAGATGTATTCACTAGGAACGTCACCACAACATTGCAATTATCTCTGGTAAAGAAAATCACGTATTTGTGGATAAACCACATCGATTCATACGCAGGTCCTATACCCAAACGACGCAATTCGAAGAGTCAAATTTTCCGGAAACCGATTTCAACTTTGGCATCAACAACCGCCCGCAGGCAAGAGAACGAAAACACCAATATTTAGCAGTCAAACCCTGAATAAACGACTCACTATTTTTTTGATCTTGCTTTCGCGTTCCTTGTAGGCCTTGGCCTTGAGACCTCGGGAAGTCGAGAAAAGAGATAAGTCGAAAATAAATTGATCCACTTCCTCATCTGACCACAGTTTTCAGCGATCGGAGCTGAGATTCGTATTTAAATTTCTCTGTAGATCGAAATTTATAAACACTTGCGTAAACAGGGGTAGGAGGATTGTAAATGAAGCTTGATTCTTTCTAATCCGATGAACAAAATATATTTTCCCTTTTTCAGTTCCTACTATTTTTAGCTCACACTATTCCATATATATTTATTTATTTTTAGATACCTTGTTTAAATTTTCAATCGTTAATAAAATACTTTCTATTCATCCACTCAAGTTCAAATACATTTTTTTAAACTTGCAGTGGATGACACACACTTGATGTTAATACAGTTTTTTTCATTTTAATTTAAAATAAAATAAATAGTAGCAAACACAAATAATAATTCACAACACCATATATAAGAAAACGATAGCGCTCGTTGTGCCCTTGTAGCGCAATGGATAAACGTTGAACTCTAATCAAAGGTCGGCTGGTTGAATCCCGCCTGAGATGGCTAATTTCTGGAGAATGTGATTTATTTTTTACTATACTGTTTTTATTGGAATAGTTAAAATTAATTAATGAAAAAAGCAACAAACAAAGAAATAATAGTCCAACTTTTTCATATTCAGATAGGAAAATGGAAAATTCAAGGAAGCCTTTCTATTTTGCTACTTAATAGTGTAATTCTGTCATACATATATACATATTTATAAATAATAGTAATTATAATTATTTAATAAAAACTAACTAAAATAAAATTTTCTTTGTTGACCTAAGTAGAAATTGACTAAAAATTTTTTTTTATATAACTTGTTTATATAGCATTTGGATCTCTATTAACGGAGGCACGCACTAAATCCAGAAAGAAATTTTGTTACGTGAAAATTCGTTGAACAGAGATTCATACTACCTAATTCTATGGCTCTACCGGGAAAAAGTTCACAATATGAGGCTCGTAAAATGGCGAAGTCTGACTGTATATTTATTTATATAATAAATTAGTAAAAAACTACAATTTTTTTTTTCTTTTTGTAAAAAATTTACAAAAAATTGTGTATTGTGTATACATATATATATTCCACATTTTTTTAAAAAAATCTCCTTTTAAATTCAGCGTTCAATGTTTCACATTGATGTGTGATACAGGGCAGTAAACATATATTTTTGAAACTATTTGAAAGAAATATTGTTTACATGCTGGTAACATTTTCGATTTTAAAAATTTCTTCACAGCTGACTCCGAGAAATAGAATAGTGTTTTGCGGCTCTTATCACAGTCCAAATGAAAAATAGTTCTTAAAATCATCTTTTTTTTTTTTTTTTTTTTTTTTGAGGAAGGTACACTTAACCATGATCTTGGGTTAGGTAAGGTGAAAGAAAGATTATGACTCAGTGTGTGTGTGACATATATCGAGGGAAAGGGGTTAGAGAATCACTGTATTTCTTGCTTCTAAATCACGATACTTTATTTTGTAATTCTATCGAGCTCTAGAAACTGAAAATCTCAAATGGAAATAATTAACAAATTATATAAGAATTCCTAATTAATACTTACTTAACACTTGAATATCTTTTACGAAAATCTTTCAGGTTCTATCGCAAGCAGTTATCAGAAATTTGTCTTAATGAAGAGTTATACGTACTTAAAAAAAAATTAAATACACTGAGAAATATCGGCAATATTGAATAAAAAGCCATTTTTCTATTTTAAGGATTGAAATAACTTTTAGCGTATTAATAAATTACTGTTTACTATTGGAATATAAATATGCAGTTTCAAGGAAAACTTGATGTGCTTGAAATATAACTTGATAACCTTGAGGACTCGATAATCCTAGAAATAAAAATGATATTTATAACAAAATGATTGATAAAAATGTCCACACACCAACGAAAAATAATACTTTGAAGTTCTGGAAGATATAAATTTTTAATAAGTGAAGTAGAGAGAACTAACATTATTTTTTATAATAGAATTACAACTTTTAAAAAGGGGCAATAAATACAATCACCAAATAATTTAAAAATGAAATTAAAAACGACAGATAATTTTCTCAAATATAGTAGCTTTTCCTTAAAATGTAAATGTCCTTTTTTACTTTTGAATTGAGAATCTCGTTAAAGTTACTAAAATGTTTACAGAAAACATTGTAAATGCCATTACATTTAAAATTCTTTTAACTTATATTTAAAAAGAAAGTATTCCTTCTACACTTCCGAAAACCCCCTATCCGGAGTCGATTTCCAGAAAACACATTTTAGTGGATCTCTACTAAACAAAAGAAACATGTTTACCAAATTTCAAGTCTTCAGGTCTAATGGCTTAAAATTGGATATTTTTATTTATAATGTCCCCGAAGGAGTCGATTTCAGTAAAACTTGTTCCTAGCAGATCTGAAGTCAACAGCAAAAAGACATGCTTGCCAAATTTCACATTTTCTCTTTTTTTTTTTTTTTGCACGGTAGATACGTTCCTTAGAAAACCGTGGGGGGACATTTTAAAAAATTAATGCGATATGTGGCAAATTTTGGGATACCTTCCACAACTTTAAGAGATCGTGTAAGATAGAACAGCTCTAATTGTTTTCCAAAAAAACGTGCAAAAAAAACAATAATAAAATCCATTTTACATATTTATAAAACAAAAACAATTCATTTTTATTACAAAAAAAATTAAAATTAGATTACAGTGAAAATTACATGTACACAGAGGCGGTTTAAGGTAGTTGGGGGTAAAAGGTTTGAGGCCCATGGGTTCAAGAGATCGAACAACTAAAATAGTGAAAAGATTCGCTAACCTTAAATTATCAAAAATAAAATGTGTTAATAAAAAAAACTCAAAGGTTAAAGAAAACTGCATTGAAAAAAATTAAAAACCTTACTAAAGAGCTTAAAATTTTGCTATACAACTTTATTTCTTGATTTTTCTTTGGAAAATTCTTCAATTATTTTTGCTGTTTCTATTTTGTCTTATTCTTTATATATTACATGGACACTTATCGTTTGTCTTCTCTCCCACTTAGTGCTATTTGAATAATTGATTAACACGCTTTAAAATTGAAAAAAAAGATGTCTCACCTAATGCATTCGATATCGGTCAGATGCTGGTCTACCCGAGACCCCTCTTGCAACTCGATAAATTTCTAGTGGGGGGTCTTCTGTTTTTTTATCACTGGTCTCTTTTTAAAAATAATAATAACTGATCCACAATTCATAGAGTCCAAATTAAAGGATTCAATATCGTCTTTGTAAGTTTCCTTTAGTTTTTGTGCAGCTTTCTTCTTAATTTTACGTAATAATCTCGCGTCAAAAAAATACACGAGTGAAGTGTTCTATAACAGTTTCTACATAGTCTCGTAAGGTCTTTGTGATACTTCTGCTCTTGCTCTCATCGCATATAACATAAAATGAATTAATTCCCTTTGGAATGTTTTCCTTCTCTCAAAATTTCATAACTCATTTTTTTTTACTGATAATAATTTTTATCTTTTGGCTACCTGCACGAACTTGTTCAGTTTCCTTCTTCAAACGAGAGCCCTAATAAATCAGATGCTCCTAGTTCCATTTCTCCAAACTCATTTTTGAAATTTTAGATATAATTTTCTAGAGAGTTTTAGCTGCTAACTAAATATTTTTGATAATTCATATTCAACTTATTACAATGATTTGCTAATAGCATTTATTCTTTACTATTTGTATTCCTTAATCATGTTCATTAGGGAATATTCATATTTGTCCATCCGTTTCAAAAGAAAAGCTGCCTCAGTGTATTTTAGTCTTTTTCCCTCATTCAGACATAGTCGTTACAAATCCTTACCTTACATAAGGCCTATATCTTAGCTTGAAATAGTTTACTTTGAACTAGACATACATTTTTATCACATAACTTCGTTTTGTTTCATTTATCTTCATTAGTTGTTGTTGTTGTTTTCGATGCCACCCGTCTGACGTAGTCAGATCGAGGCCCACGAAATTCATCAAATGTGGCATGGGCAAGAAGTACGCCTGTCATTGGCCTTGAGCACCATACAGTGACAGTGCGATTTTAGCTCGGTGAAACCCCCCGAAGGGACGTGATAGATATGACACGACCTCCATCTCCACCTCCACAATTTCTGCATGTAAACTGAAGGGGAGGGAAAAGCCATTCTCCAGTTCCTGCGCTCGTGATTAAGCCCACAAGCATGGACCCATTGATTTAACGAGCAATGCACCGTGTACTCGAGGGTGTTTGGTAGCATCGGGCATCGAACCCAGGCCTTCCGGTCTGGAGTCCGATGCCCTAACCACTGTGGGCTACCCACGGCCCATCTTCATTAGTAAAATACACTGGATGGAAATAACAATCCCATCTCACTAGAAAGAGTTGTGATACATCAAAGAAATTTGTAGGCGTATTTACACATCCGAAAGATATTTTGATTCAGATTGCCAGGGCGCCCAAGTGTGACGCCGTCTGATACTTTGAGGATGCGAATCAATTAGGGCTTAAATACGCTCTAGAAAGTTCGTAAGTGATTATTTATCGCTGAGATTTGACGTAGTGAGCTGGATGTTAGTCCAGCATGACTTAAAGACAAAGAATTCATTATCAATAGCTCGCTTAGTTTGAACGAGTTAGTATAATAAAGCTTAAAAAGGTAGATTTTCTTCACGATATTGCAGTGAAAGACTTTATAGGAATGTATCCAATGTGCACAGTGGCACACACAGGAGTTTTTCAACGGGGAGGGTTCCTGTGGGTCGACTACGTATCATGCTCCAATGCACCGCCTGGTATACTTTTTGATTTTGTCGATTTTCGGGGACAAAAAATAGTAAAAAAATTAATTATTGAATAAATAATTAGCATGAATTAATAAAAATTAATGATTAACAACAAATACATAATTAAATTTTACGTACTATATACATCAGATTATAATCAATCAAAAAAGAATCAAGGACTTTGGGGTGGGGCTCCAGACCCGGGAGCACCCCCGTCCAGTGTGCGTCATTGATTGTGCATGATTTTGGCAGCAATGATCCCGGAAAGGCACTACCTCAAGAAATTGGCGATCCAACCATTCACGGGTAACCACTACAGAGAAGACCGCCATACTCCCCACAAGCAAGTTGGGAAACATCGTAGTTCCTCCACAGCAGAAATTATAGTTTCTTTGGCACCAGACTGACAGAGTGAACTGCAACAAATCAATTAATCAACAAATCAATCAGAAATAGCTCCCCAGCCAGACGCCCTTATAGCGTTTGTACCATTAGCTCCAAATCACGATAATTCGCGACTAAGTGATGCCAAAGGAGACCATTGAGAGCGGAGTGGCGATGAGTTGGTGTTCGATCAAAACTGTTTCTATTTTGGTGCCCAGTGATGCAGTGAGCGTAACGAAGAATATTGAGAGCCCCCTCACCTTGCACCAAAGTTAAGTTTTTTGGACCCAAACCGTATGACATCAGTCCAGACTATGGGCCCCCTGTAATCTTTTCACACCCTCCGATAAGTGGTTGCACGCCACGCCACTGCAGTGATGCCAGTATGTTGGATTAGAAGAAGGCCAGGTCAGCGCTTTTGTAAACAATTTTTCGTTGCCTAAACACACTAGACCGGCGGCTAGTAGCATGGTCTGGAGCGAACAATTTTCTTTGAATGCAGGAGCTTTCTCGAGGTTAATTCACAATACCCTGAGTGCAAATTTGTTCATTAGTCTGGTGATTCAAACTGTTGCACCGCCATTTATAAGCATGATTCAAAGGGCGTTTTCCAACAGGATAACGCGCCCTCATACCCTGTTGCAACCCAACATGCTCTATAGATTGTCAACGTGTTGGCCTTCTCTAGATCACCAGGATTTATCTTTAATCAAGCGTGGATGGAACATCATTGGTCGGCAACGACAGAGTCATCTACAAATGTGGAACTGCTACAACCTTAGGGGACTGACTTCAGGAGGACAGGCATGCAATTTCATCGCACAAACGGATATCCAATGCTTCTTTGATTCATTGTTCGCATACTTGCATTTAAAATTCTGGCGGTTTTTACTGTGCCATCATTTCACATTTAAAAATGCTCTTCTCGCGCTTACATTAACCTGTGATCTTAAAAAGTTTAATCAATTAAATATGTTACCTAGACAAATGCATTGCCGAAGTCTCATTAGTCTACAATAACTTTTTCTCTTGGTGTTCGGAATTTTCCCCATCAGTATAAAATGTATCCGAGCACAACTAAGGACAGCTGTGAACTAAAAATGAACTTGTTTGATTTGAATAATATTTGTTTGTTCGAAATAAAAATTTGTTCAAAAAACAATATTGGCTCAAAATCTTTTGTTGCGCGTTGAATTTATAACAAAAAATCCACGAAGATTGGTGCCCGCACTGGTCGGCCCCTGGCGCGCCACCAGGTCCTCCAGGGGCTTAATCCGCCCTCTGTGTACGTATGTACAATATATACAAATTCATACAAGTGCATACAATATATAAAAGTTGAAGCTGAAATTAGAAATAAAACTAGCAACAACTCATCGCTACTCGATAACAAAGGTGCACATTTATTACGAACTGGATCAAAATGCTAACATCAGTAGATACATCAGATATGTGTAGCACAACAAGTGTCGATTATATTGATTCAAATGAAGAAGTGCCGTTCATTGTCGAAAACGGCCTCCAGCTGGTTTTTGTATTGTTGTTACAAAATATGTTATTAGTGCCTGGTTTCTCAAGTTACTTATATAGTTCTTGATATCCTGCCACATAAAACTCATGTTTAAGTTAAGAGTACAATGCACGCTCTATTTTCAGGATCATAAGAAAGAAAATATTCCACACTTGTAGCAAATTTCGAGCCCTCGCTAATTAAATCAGCTGTTAATAGCTGAACTTCACCTTCGACTTCATCACAACAATCGACTTATTTATTACATCATAAACTGTCATAAATTCGATCAAATCGTCCTCATCCAAAGGGCACGAATCAACAGCTTTTGAAGAATCGTGCTAAAACAAAAAATTCGTGTAAAAAACTCGCTTTACATTCGCCTGTACTGTTATTTTAAAATCGTGTAAAAAAAGCGATGCGTGTATTTGCCGCAAATTTCCTCTCTGTATCTTGTAGACGTCTTACGCGTCTTTTCTTTAACAAGTCCTTTGGGTTCTTTGGGTAGAACTATTGGCAACTCTTTTTCCAATCAAATCCAAGAAACGAGATGTGAAGAAGAGGAATGCAAAATAAACGGACTTTAAATATATAGGATCTTAGAGTAAGCGGGGATGGCAATGTAAAGGAATGTTAGACAATTGATGTGCGTTGTGGCAGTTGATGATTATCGCAGTTCGTGGTTCAAGATTTAAGTTCTACGTGTCGTGAATAACTTATATTGGTGTTCGACTAGGGGTTAGTCGTCAAGCTGTATCCTATTGCAAGATAAAGACAGAAGTAGCGATTACGGAGTACATTATAAGGTAGTATTGATTACTTATTAGTATAATTGAGGATTAGGCAGGTTCGCTTATTGAGATTGGTCTGAATTAGATTAGAATCATAATATATATATGTTGTGTGTTGCGTATTGCGTCATCGTAGATCTCTCTCATATTAATTATTATAATTATATTTGTTAAAAAGTTTTAAGTTGAATAACTTAATAAAGTCATAT